>JACXGJ010002964.1:0-58880 GCA_016801105.1 Esox niger
CTGCCTGACTGTGTGATAATGTGAACGCCGGCTGTGCTGGGCTATGCTACTGGCTGACCTGGAATTGAGCGCTGATACTGGGCGTCTTTTTCTTCTTGTTGAGGTGCAGCAGAGACTTGTTGGTACGGTCATGAAGGGTCCGGCCCACAATGTACTTCAGTGAGCGGGAGTCCAGCAGGCTCTGAGGAACAGCGTCAGATTTACACACATCCCAACCCCTGCAGCACAACTGCTTCACTGAGAACTCGGATCAAAAACATGATTTTCCTCACAAATATACTGGACCGTTTTCTATCAGGTAACCCAGTGGTCCCACATCTCAAGATATGAGATAATAAACAACGGCTACATGGTCAGATTTGATATTTATCGTTGATATTCAAAACTGTGTTGACGTAGGAGTGCAGTCGGCTGGGGTTTACCTTGGGTATGATCTGCTTGTGCTTGGCGTTCTTGCTTTTCCTGTGGGGGGGAGGGAGAGGTTAGCGAGAGGGGCTCCGCTCAGAGATGTCGCTGAGGCCGTCTAGGGTTGAGCAGCGTGCTGTTAGTATGGGGAGTCATGCTCAGCCCGTGAGGTGTGAGAGCGTGCACCTGGGTTATGGGTGGGACGACGAGGGGTTGGGAGGAGGGCTGAAGGTTGGAGTGGGGAGCGGAACCAGCCAACCAATCAGCCAGCCCGGCTTGGATCCATAGGGCCTATAGGAGTAGGAGACTAGTTCCCCCTCAACTTCCTTGTTTTCATAAACACATTATGATCACCATCTCGTTTTTAGCGGAACTGTTGCTACGCGTCAGCTGCATTTCAGAGTAATTTGCGAGGTCTAAAAGTATGTGCACAGGCCGTACCCAGACACTACAGCTCAATTTAAGTTCAGACAAGCTCCAATACGTAAGAAACTATTACTTCCTTTGAATCTGCACATTCCTACAGTTTCATCTGGAAGCCAAGTCTTGTATGTGAGTGATGTTTGTTCATGCAGCAGTTGTGCTGTTCAAGCCGCCATTTCATCGAAGCCTCTACGTCTCCTATGAACTGAATCCTATCTGGTCCATAGGCTTGCCGGACAACAGCAGCAGCTTTGGGCTAATAAACATTACATTTGGCTTCAGTCCCTCTGGACATCCAGTCCACGGTCACAAGCTGTCTAGTGCTTCTGGGTACAC
Organism: Esox niger; assembly: GCA_016801105.1. Taxonomy (NCBI): domain Eukaryota; kingdom Metazoa; phylum Chordata; class Actinopteri; order Esociformes; family Esocidae; genus Esox; species Esox niger. The sequence continues at coordinate 1,165 of JACXGJ010002964.1, forward strand.
TTCTGCAAATAACTAGCATTCCTCTGATGACGTCAACACTCGTCAGCTGTGGTTTCACACCGCTAATTACCTGGACTGTATCCTAAACTGTCATGTGTTAAGTTTGTTTTTTGTTCAGGTGAAGAATTATGTTTTGTAGATGTTGTGTTTCTTATTAAGTCACAAAATCAGTTGCGACAGTGCTGGTCCGGAACAAAAATATTCAATTTTGCGGAGGTTAAGCGCTGTTAATGCTGGACTGGTGTCGCTAGGCTGGGCTGGGCTGGACAGGCTACGGACTCACTGAAGGAGGTGTTGAGGGAACCGGAGACGACCCCAGGACTGCAGCAGCTTTCGTGGGTCCTCACCATCCAGCTGCAAGTCTTTAATGGAGCTGATAATCTGGGCATGCATGTCCCTGATTTAACCCACCAGGTGACCCATTTGGTGGGCAGCACAGAGGGTAAAAGACAGGGGGGAAGGGGGGTGGGCACGGGCATAAGGGGAGGACAGGGGAAGGTAGGAACACTGCCGTTAGGACACTTCAAAAGACAGAAAACAGCACGCCACCAAAAGGCCCGCTTCCCAACAGAACAGTACACAGAATGGGTGGAGGTCTGACAACTGGTAGCACGAACACCTGCTGCTCCGCAAGCAGGTCAGACCACACAGCCATTGCTGCATTGGAAAATGGAAAGACACAGAGATGTTTTGCACAGTGAGGATGTTCTCACACGTCCTACTCCTCTTAGTATTGTGAGCATGCGTTCCTAAATAAAAGCTAGAGTGGTTGATGTTTTTACTCCATGCCGGTGTTATACTGGTACAGACGGGGACCGGCAACTGGACTGGTGGTGAACCAGGGAGTCTGGTGTTGTTAAGATGGCTGCTTTTCTGCACTGAGAACTGGATCCATGCATTGCTGTATATTACTGTACTTACCAGTCTGATCAATAAATCAAGGTAGGTCAAGCAGGAAGGGATGCACAGTGATTGAAAGTAGATTGAGTTCGGTCCAAAATGACCCTTAGCCATGACCTCTAGTATTTTCTGGTCTGAAGGAACCACCCAGGTGGAAGTAGTTCGGGGGAACCTCCTCTACGTCTAGGTGGAGTTACCCCGACGCTGCTAACACCTAGTCCAGAATACCTGCAGAGACCAGGAGGGAGCAATAGGTGGCTTCCCAGACTACTGATCAGTTCCACTCTGAGGATGCCGCCGCCCACCCCTACGCTGGTGCCGCCGCCCACCCCTACGCTGGTGCCGACCCCCACCCCTACGCTGCTGCCGACCCCCACCCCTACGCTGCTGCCGACCCCCACCCCTACGCTGCTGCCGACCCCCACCCCTACGCTGCTGCCGACGCCCACCCCTACGCTGCTGCCGCCGCCCACCCCTACGCTGCTGCCGCCGCCCACCCCTACGCTGCTGCTTGAGGACCTGAGATGTATTGCAAGTTCCATTCACCACACTTAACCACTACTGTTAATCAGTGTGCACATGTTCTTAATATTATACCACCATTGTATTAGAGTGCACCGCCTTTTCCATTTCCTCTGAATAATCACTGGATTGTCAGAGGAGGGCAGCACTGACACCTTTCTAAGTCCTGCACTAAGAATAACCTAGTTTACGAGCAAAGAAACGGATTAAGATGTCTGAAAGAGAAAAGGGGGCAAAAAGAGAGTAGGAGAAAAAGGGAGAGCAAATAGAAAGAGGAAAAGAGAGAAAAGGAGATTGAAAGGGAGAGTTCAATGTAGTGGGACAGTAGAGAGAGAAGGAGAACAAGACGCAACATGCTAATGATTTAATGATTTAATGTTTTCGCGAAGCCGGTTTCTGTGACAACGGTTTCCGCAGTCTGTTTCCCAATGTTTCATATTAAAACTTTCCAAACTGAAAAAAGCTGCAAAACATCATGAGGTGGAATCTGACATAGGGTATGAGCAAACTCAGAGAAGGAATGAGCCAGAGACCAAGTGCCAATAGAAACAATGTTATCCCTTCCTGCGGCTTGACCTCCCTTCTTCCTGCTCTCCTCCAGTCCACTTACTTCTTACTCTCATAGCTAGCAAAGATGTCTTCGAAGGCCTCTAGTGGGCGCTCATCAGAGTGATCAAAGTAGAAATCGAGCATAGAAGCCTGTCTGTAGAAGGGAGAGAACAGCACACGGGGTCACCCAAGGGCAGGACGAGACACAGGGTCACCCCGGGTCAGGACGAGACACGGGGTCACCAAAGGGTAGGAAGAGATATTGGGTCACCCAGGGCGGGACAAGAAATTGGGTCACCCAGGGCGGGACAAGAAATTGGGTCACCCAGGGCGGGACAAGACATTGGGTCACCCAGGGCGGGACAAGACATTGGGTCACCCAGGGCAGCACAAGACATTGGGTCACCCAGGGCAGCACAAGACATTGGGTCACCCAGGGCAGCACAAGACATTGGGTCACCCAGGGCAGCACAAGACATTGGGTCACCCAGGGCAGCACAAGACATTGGGTCACCCAGGGCAGGACAACAGCCCAGGATGACATGAAGGAGGATTCATTCCATCAAAAAGGCCTAAATACCTATATGTCATACAAGAGAGCAGAGAGAATGCATCATGTGAGCTACTTGTTTTATTAGATCCATTTGGCTGCTCCTAGGGCAGATGTACTTCATAATCCATATGACACTGGATGGATCCTGCTTCATGTCATCCTAGTCACATGGACACAAGTCCACAGTAGAGGACCACCTTGACTTTTCTCATCCGTGACACAAATTCACTCGATAAAAGTCATATGCATAGAAAGTGACTGATTGGTGGATTACTGAATCTACAGGTCACAGCTTGTTCTCTGTGACCGGGATCCAATCAGGGACCGGGAGGGTAAGCAGGATATTAGGGCAACTTATTCCCACCTGTCATCTGCATATTATAGATTATGTGACCTGGTCTTGGCTCAAGGCAACTGGGTTGGGCTTTTTAAGGGTATTTCTGATGGCCGACCGAGGCATTTACATGCCACTGCTACCACACTGAACGCCTGCCTACCTGCAGTGTGCTTCAGAGAGACAGACTGATCAATGTCACCACATCCGCAGCAACAGCAGAGTAGAAGGCTTTCCAAGGGGTCTCAATATCCACATTAACATTGTTTGTAGTGTCCATAAATAGGGGGATTTTGTAGGCTTGCTTGAGCTAACCAGAAACAAAGCCGAGCCAAATGCATGACGTCACAAAAAAAAAAACGTACATGTCATGATAATAACATGTAGTAATATATCGCTTAAATATTTTTCTATAAAAGACCGAATGGAAGTGTGGATATTGGGTCGGTTAGAGATTCCCTGTTCCCATGGTGTCCTTCAGTCAGAGGTGTGATGGATCTGGGTCTTACCGGTACATCTTCTCAACAGGTGTGTTTGACCTCTGCAACTCTCCCAAAGGAGTCCTGGATGTGGGTCGCTGTACACCTGTGGAGAATCCAAACAGATCCACATACACACAATTAGATTAGATGCCTAGAGCCTCTGGGGACAAACGAACATTCCGCATGACTACAGCTTGTCAAAACAAAACAGCATAATCCTGTTCTTTTAGAGGCCATTTCCCTGTTTTGTTTTTCCTTGATCTAATTTCATTCCATTAATCCCTGTTTAAATAGCCTTTTGTGTCAATGGGGCACTTTTCTCATCTAGCCAACACAAGAAAAGGTCTGGATAATGATTGAGGCTTGCAGGAAAAAATGTCTAAAGCCTTACGTTTCTCGCCAAGCCCTCGCAATACGAATTAAGCAAACACAAGTAAGCCGACAGAAAATACTGCAGCAATTGTTGTTTATTGGGCGCCTTCGGTACAGTTCTAACCACGAGACACAGCTGTGCAATCCTGCAGCACACTTAACACTGTGGCTGGAAACGAGACAGCATTTGTCAACCATGTTGGAACAGCGGTCAGATCGACCTTCGGCGCCCGCTACAGCCTGTAGGGTGACTTGAACGCCGTCTAAGGCGTACGCATCTCCTGTAGTGCACCCATCCGTCGAGCTGTCCAGCCTAGACGTACCTGCGGTCTTGACAGCCCAGCGGCGTCCGGCTTCGTTGAAGGCAGCCATGCCTCTGACGGTGGCACGCAGGATGCCCCAGCGGAACATGGCCACCGGGTCCATCCCAATTAGCTGACGCACGTAGGCTCTGTCGCTGCTCCGCAGTAGGGCCACGATGTCTGGACGCATGTGGTCCGTGTTCTTCTCCCGGAAGTCCTGCCAGGACAGAGGCAAAGGGGAGGGTCTCAACACATTCAGTGTAGAAGAGTGATTTCGATGTGTGCTGGTGGGTGGGTGTCCACTTGACCCTACCTTGATCTGGTATTTGACCTTCCCAGCAAAGTGTTGGATAACGAAGGCAGGCTCCATGACAGGCGTGGGCACAAAGTACTTATTCTCTTGGTGCTGCTGCTTGAATTTGGCCAGCAGAGTTTTATCAGTGGCATGGGGGAAGCTGAACAGAGAGAAAGACCATAAGGAATGCAACCCATCTTTTAGAGCTTAAACCATGAATCACTATCAGTCTAGACATTTACAGACCATAAACCACGAATCACTATTAGTCTGTAGACATTTGCAGACCATAAACCATGAATCACCATTAGTCTGTAGACATTTACAGACCATAAACCATGAATCACTATTAGTTTCTAGACATTTACAGACCATAAAACACTGTTGATTTCTAGACATTAACAGACGATAAAACACAAATCACTTGAAGTTTGTTGATTTTTAGAGACCTGGTAGACAATGTAGACTTCCGTAGACTAATTCAAAATGTTTTTAACCCTTAAATCGGACATTTGGATCTTTAACACTGAAAGTCTTTAGCAGACAATTCAAACAGACTCAAAGGCCTTACTTGCTCTCCTCGTCCAGAAGGTAGAGGAGACCGGTGGGCTTCTTGCTGATGAGGTGGATGCAGCCCACATTGTCTGTGTAGTCTATGTTGTGCCAGGTGATGCCCTCGGCCTGGTACTCCTCCTGCAGGGATCAGAAACAGGCTCACCGTTAGAGAAGATCCACCAAGGGACCATGTCGTCCACACGGAGAGGCACCACGGAAACCCAACGACCGTATTTCTATGGGAGGCACACGGGGCCAAGTCACCTGTTCTAGTTTGAAGATGTGCTGATTGAAGTAATACTGAAGCTGCTCGTTGGCGTAGTTGATGCAGAACTGCTCAAAGCTGTTGGTCTCAAAGTCCTCAAAGCCGAATATATCCAAAACCCCTATTGACAAACACTGGAACAAGCAAAATCCTACAAGTCAGTCATGAATTGAGAAAGGTTCGACATACAGAGGCGGAGACGTGACCAGGCCTTTGGTTGTGGTGGAGACGATGACAAAACACGGAGGGACAATCTCAGTTGAATTCCTATGGCCTGTGTGCCCGAACATTCATGTGGGTGTGTGAATGAGTGGGGTTTTCTAACTCTTACCGGGACAGATTCCTCCATGTCTTTCTTGTTGAGCAATGCATGGTTAATGCGCAGGACAATCCAGTCAAACAGGGCGCTGTACAGAGACTTGGCCATGGAGTCCCTAGCAGTGACGGCCTGAGAGACAACACAGGGGATTAAGGAACGTCCCTGGATTTCACTCCTCATGTCATGTGGGTAATGGGAAAGACGTGTCCTGCTATTCTATACGTTTCGTAAGCTATCCGAGCAGGTCTGTCTCTAGCCTTCTGGGCCCCTAAGTATGTTTTGGTTGGACAGACTTGCTTGGCACGGAGGCTTATGAAAGCCTGCTGTAATCTTCAACTCTCTCAAATATTTGGAGATTTGTTGTGTTGAGACGTTGAGTCGTTGATACGAATGGATTTGATGAAAATGGAGAAGGGAGAACAAAAACATGAAGATCGAAATTCGTTATCCTTCTCTGTAGAAGCTGACTACAAAATGCCTGTTTTGGGGGTATTCAATAGTTCAGAGGATACCCCAGTAGTATTTTCATGTAAATTTCCTATATTTGCCCTGCTTCATGTTTTGTTTTCTTGCCCTTTTCATTTGTGGAATCTATAAACTTATTTTTGTGTGTGTGAAACAGGAACCTGCAATACAAATAGCAAATCAGTATGCTTTGATACTTGCTAAAAACTAAAGTCCCATATGAAACAGGAAGTAGGAGAGAAACACAGTTAGCCTGAAGAATACACCCACCAAGATAATGACAGGCTCTGAAGAACCATGGATGGTTGCCTACCTCACTTTGGCTGTAGGGCAGAATTAGCTTGTCATTGACGGTCACCGTTTTCCTCTTAGTCAGCGCCTCCACCAGCAACTCCTCTTTCACCTGGGAGGCAACACATGCACACACACACATTTCTTAGTGCTTGGTCTTTCCATGGGACAGATCAAAGACATGAATGGCAAGGATTTAGTAGCAAGGAGGTTTTCCTGTGTAATCACTGAGGAGGAACCAGGTGTCCTGAGTAAGCAATAACGGAACACACTCACTGTTTGGGGATGTTTGTCATGCCAGATTAGATACATGATCAAGTCATTACAATGCTCTTAACTGCACTACTAATGCCTCGGTCGGCTACTGAAGCCCCGAAAGCAGGTGACCTACGATCAGTCTTTCAGATCACATTAAATGAAACAGAAGAACATGAGCAAAAACCGGCACTCTTACTCAGAAGACAATTTCTATAGGAAATCCCTGATTTGGCTCATCGCAAACACGTTCACTGGGTAAATGGGACGCGTGAACCCCGGGTGATGGACAGAAGTGGACGGTCCTTGAAGCTGGGAGATGTTACCTTGAGCAGGCCTGAGAGGGTAGCCAGGACCTCCGGGGGTCCGACATCCAGCCCCTCATCTCGGCCGGTAGACTTCCTCCTATACGTCACGTTGCCCAGGTACAAGATGGCCGACAGCACAGAGAAGATCCTACAGAAGACAGATGAGGGCTATGATGCTCATACCATAGAATCTAAATCCATTCTGGATAGACAAACTACTATACTACCTATTAGGGACCAAATGTCCAGCCTCAGCATGTTAACTCACTGTTTCTTAGTGGCAGACAGGAAGCCCACCATCTCCATGGCCTGCTGTAGCCTCTCAAAGTCATGTCGAAGGTCTTCTTCATCTTCTATCACAAAGTTTTGCTGCAGAGAAAGGTAGGCCAAGAAGCAAGTGACCAAGGAGAGAAACAGTGAGTGATGAGAGATGGTGGAGTGAGGACAGGGAGAGAGAAGGGGCAAAGAATGTGGGGTGCGGGAGAGAGGAAAATTTGATAGGGGTGAGAGAGAGAGACACACAAGGGAAAGCTCATTAACATGCAGGTCACATATGGGCAGGAAACTGGGACAACTAATCGCATGTGTAGGCCAGTCACTATTACAATGACATACAGGCTAACTTTGACTGAACCAGAGGTTACCTTGAAATGATTAGAGATTAATAAAAGATGCAGAACACTTGAACGGAATGAGAATCCAGGTACAAAGGAATACATCAAAGCTGATTCTGAATGCAGTTAAGGACATCTGGTAGGGAATTAAGATTCCATAAACAACACAGAAAATATGTTGACTGTGTGTCCCAGGCTACTTTTAGAAAGGGACGGTACTGCACATTTCCAGCTTGGAAAAATGTGTTTACGGCACAAAGAATACTGTTTAGAGATGTGGTCATATATACTGAACTGGCATTCTTGCACTTAAAAAAAAACAGAGAAGTGTGAATAGGTTTTTTTTCAACGTAACAGAAAAGAAGATTAGCCTACCACCAAACACATTCAATAAAATGATCAATATCTGTCAAATAAACATATCAGTAAAGAAAATAATGTACTGGTCTTACGCAGTTGTAAATCCAACAAAAACACCTAACAACCAAACATTTTGTTGATTTATGCTTAATGTACAAGAAATATGTAAAATAAACCTAGAAGAGCAATTTGACAACACGTATAATGTAACTGACTGCCTCCAGGTTGAAGACACAGTGTACCTGCTTGAGGTAGAGGTAATCTTCAGGCTGCAGCAGTTTGAACTCCTTGCGCTCCTCTGCTGATGCTCCCACTAGCAGGTAGTAAAACACATGGTAATTCCTGCAGGGAAACAAACTATTGTTAAATACGTTTTTTTAGCGGCTTTGGTTGAATATGTTGTGTGTGTGTGTGTGTGTGTGTGTGTGTGGATAGTGTGGGCGTTCTATAAGGACTGTGTGACTGCAGTTGTCGAGGTTGAATAATTCATCAAAGACGCTCCAACTTATATGTTGGCGCAAAAACAACCAATTCAGCGGTGTGGCGGTATTAGCTTCCTGGAGCCAACTCTGACTTCTCCCATAACACAAGATCCAGTGAGGAGTAATGCTGCCATCAGTCCCTCGTCTTGCCATGTAGTAACAAGTCGACCCGCATCGTTGTACAACCGCACTGGCATAATGAGTTTCCATGTTTACCACAGACACGGACGCGGCCACTGCGGTTTTGAACTGGGTCAGGTCAATGCGAGAGAAGCGGGAGAACGATAGAATTCCACTGATAATAAGCCACCAGGTAAACGCAACCCAGATTGGAATCTATTTAAAACGGGACCAGACTGTGTTGCCAGCTGAATTATCCATGTCCTGAAGCCTGGTGGGGCGTGTCCACAGACTTGGCACAATACCCTGACTGCTCAATCAGTTGGCTTCCTCATAGCACTGATAGAAAATTGTGTTTTAATAAAAGTTACTAATAAAAATACTAAACAAAAAAACGCTGACTTCCAGTCAGCATATAAGACATCACTCGACTCGTACCGCACTCGTTATTTGAACTAGTCATTTGCCACTTGTCTAACATGCTAATTATATTACACACTCTATAGAATTAAATGTTTTCAGAAAATGTGCATGGACTCATTGGTCCTAGATTCAAGGAGTAGGTGGTTCCACCAATGTGGTGTCCTGAGGGAGGAAACCTTGACTGGGCTGAGTGGGAGCTGGCATCCTGAACTCTGTGCGTTGATACAGTCAGATGCAGTAGACACCTTCTCAGCTGCACACACAGAACCGTGCATGACCGCCACTGCCTCTTCAGAAGCAGCTGACTACTTCTCTTCTAGTCTTCATGAAGTGCATGTCCTCTTCCTTAGTCTTTAAAGAATGGAGAATCCTCAATCCACTGAGGAGAATCCTCAATCTGAAGTTGACAAGGCCGAACCTAAATAGCACGTCTCTCCTTTCCGTTCCGAACAAAACTAGAAGAGTATGAACTAGTCCAGGATGGTTTAGGATGGCCAGCATTTTATTGCCAGTGTCTGAAGCAAGTATGAGAAAACTGCACATCACTAGACAGTGATAGATGGACTGGCAAGAAAGTTTAAATGTGGAATATCCCAGGCACTGAACCAAATATTTAAAACATTAACTTGAAACATTACACTGCTGATGTCTTCTGGTAATTTATGGTAGTAGTACAGTAAAAATACATAAGGCCCCTTTAATTGTACTGTACACTGCAATATTATGTATATGCATGTCTGGGCTGCCTATGGGTGGAACAGCAACCAGTCTATGGGGCATACCAGTTTGGCTAATTTCAACAGACATGTTGTTATGAGTCACAATAGTAGAGGTCAATGATCATATACCAATATGATACATGTCAAGTGAGAACCACAAGCAATAACCAATGGGTGAATTCAATTTCCAGGCCCTGGCTATAATAAAAACAGTAGGACTATGCTGCTTATCCAGAGATAATAAATGAAATAAATGAAGTAAATAGCGATCACAACTTTTGACATTTTCTGTCTGGGTAAGAAGTTGGCTTTGTAACTAATTCTACATGTCACCTTTAAACGTGGCATGTCATCTGAAAGTCATAAGCACCTGGAGAAACCTCCCACTGTTTTCACAGAGGCCTACAGGGCACCATGAGGAAAAGGTCATGACCCCTGGCATTTCCCTTTACCTCTCGTTCTTCTCTCTGGAGACCAGACGAGACTTCTCCAAGAGATACTTCTCCACGATAGCCCTAAGAATGAGGAAGAAAGAGAGCGGAAATGAAAGAGAGATGAGAAATAATGGAAACATCAATCGAGGGAGCCTAAAGTGAGTCTGATCAAGTGAAAGTGTGTGTGTGCGTGTGTTGTGTGGGTGAGATCAGATGGTAGAAGTGGATGGGAAAATGACAGTATAGTATCAAAATTTCCCCCAGACATTTAAACGATATAGTCAGTTTTAAGCTAGGAGTAACAGGAATGAAAATGTCTCACAGACACGATTCCTGTTGTCTTTGTTACTATGGCAACCTACTTACAGGGGCCGCTGAAAAGATCTGATCCGGGATATTTTGGCTAAGACAGTGGTCAGTTTCCAATACTTTTTGGAAACTGAGCAATAATACACCATGTTAATTGTAACCAGAAATACTTTCATTGTTTAGGAAACATCCCAGAGTGCTCATTTGTTGGAGCATGAACATTTTAAGTTCTAGAATGGAATTTGTATTTAGTTTTTAAATGGGAAAGGTGAATAAATTAATCACAATGTATTGTTAAAATGAGGTGCCAGGACACCCCCACTAGAAAGTAGGTAATTAACAGATATACAACAAGTTCGGACATGGACAGCCTCGTATATAGGGACATGTTAACAAGAAGCCCAATGGAGCCATTACAATCAACAGTTTAAACAAATCTTTATTTTCCTCAGGCGTTGCTATGAGAAAACTATCTTTGGCTAATGTTTTGGATCGTTCACAACCTATGAATAGTGTCAGGGTGATGGCTAGCGGGTGTATATTCACACTAGTTCGGTGACTAGCTCAGGCTGGGCAAGAGCCCAGGCCCCAGTGCTGGGCATGGAAAATAGTCACTGGGCCTGTGTGTCCCTTCATATTGCTGATCGAATAGAAAACAAAGCAGTGCCAGTCAGCGAAATGTACACTATAGCATTATCACAGCCAAGTCTAACTATTAACAGGTAATAACAGAGGGAGAGATACACACAAGACAAACACAGACTAACGTAGCAAGTGTAAAACGCCTGGATGGAGTATTATCAAATTCCCACTTAAATAAAAGTTGACTAGCAAGCCAGGAGCATGACAGTGAGCGTAGCCATCTTGTCAGCAGCAAACGGCAAGTATGTTAGCTAGCAAGTTAGCTTAGCAAATTTGCAACTGGGTGATACTCTGGATGATGCTGGTGCTAGCAAACCAAAATACAACTGCCGACTACAATGTGTGACAATAACAAAATTAGTAAAGACGACTTAAATGAGTGGTTGACAGTAATGGAAATACACATGGTTTCAGTATGAAACCACTGTCATAATCACACACATAAAACAGTGCACACCCCACACCACACCACACCCACACACACACACACACGTATACGACCACATACAGAGACAATGACCCACACAAATACAGATATACACACACAGGTACTGTATATAAACACAAAGAGACAAACTAACAGTCTAGTCAAACTAAAGGTCCTCGTCTGGCACAGGCATCCACAATCTATGTAATTCTATGTTACACTGAGACGTTGCCATCTCTAAGACCGTAAGACCCGCCAGCCAGGCTACTGTAGTGTATTAAAACGTCCTGCCAGCCCAGTGTTGAGTAGCAGTCCCCAGGTCTCCCTGGGTAATCTCTATAGAGTGGCCTCGGCCGCTCCACTGTCGGCCCTCACAGCAAGGCTTTGTTGGGCAGAATGTCAGCACTGTCCAGTTGGAATCAATGGCTTCAGAATGACAGACTCTCCACTAGCCACACGATGAGCTAAACCAGGCCCACTACAGCCCAGCCGACGGAGTCTCAAAGGCCACATTCAACGGGACTCATGCAATTACGAGCTGAGCAATTCAATACAAAACGATGAACCCTTATTACAGCCATCCACCCAGTTGGTTAGTCTATGGTTCAGTCTAAACTTTGTGCTGTAATATGGTGAGAGAAAAAACAGCGGTCACAGCCAGAGTTCCTTTTTGACACAGTCTTATTTTAAAGCTAGCGAACAGCCCTCTTCCCCAATTGGAGAGGAAGTGACAGTGCCGAGCAGCGCGTGACGGAGGCGGTGACCATAGCGACTGCAGACATGGTGGAGGGGGCTGTGGTACTGTAACGTGGGACCGGAGACCTCAAAGAGGAATCACAACAGAAACAAACACACACTGCATCTTAAGAGCCTTGTATGGTAACGATAGAAGCAACAGTGGCCGTATGCAGTTTCACTGAGTTTCACTGAGATTAGTCACTAGTTGGTAACTGCTTAGAGATGAACGTCTGGGTCCGGACGGTGCAAGACAAGGGCAAATCAGGACACTGTTCAGGTTCACGAACGGACAGAGTGTAGCGTGTTTGTATCCGCATTCAATAAGTGACATGCAAACACAAACATGAAGTGCATGACAGACAGGATCAGACGGTGTCATCACAACACATCACAGCTCTGAGATCAATACTCACCCCCTGACCACGCCACTCTCCAGGTAGTTGACCTGGATGAACTTCCCAAAGCGGCTGGAGTTGTTGTTGTGGGCCGTCTTGGCGTTCCCAAACGCCTGGTAAAGAGAAGAGAAACGCATTGGTTACTTTTGTTGTGGAAACCTCCGCACAACGAGGGTCACACATGGAAGCCAGCGTCTGTCAGAGTAGACGGCCCGAGTTTACCAGAGACGGTCCCAGACCTTTGCACACCTGACACGACCCGAGTGAACAAGAGGTCCGTAAGCACTGTGACCAATGGTGATGAAAAAGGGGGCTTTGTGAAACACATCTGATCGATGATAAAATGACTGTGCCAATAGGTGTGTACAGGGCTGTCACGATTATGACAACTTATTTGACGATTGTCACACAAATAATTGCCAATAACGATTTTATTGTTTGTATTGTAAATTGTATGCCACTATTCTACTGTAGGCCTATACACGTTTGTGTTTTTTGAGCGCCACCTTTCTGGTGCAAAACCAGGAATTTGCCTCAAAATTATTGGGCTCACACCTTTCATTTAGCCTAAAATTAAAACGTGCATTATCTCATTAGGAAATATGGATAGAAATGACACAATCGACTTACAATATTAGTAAAAATATTTTACACATGCTTGGGTGTTTTGTTTCCTATGTCGACCAGAGTTGATGTGACAAATAAGTGACTAAAATGTGTTTGTCTATTCAGTAATAATGTTGCAAAATTACAAAACATTGGTGCATTGGTGCAAAACAATTCTAATAATATTTTATATTAAATAATTGCTATCTGGCTCATATAATCGTGATCAGACAATTATGAAATAATAGCAACAGTCCTAGGTGTGTAGACTTCTACTGCTACTTATTAGCAGCTGTTGTCAACAACAACGATGACAACAAGAGCAGCCTATTCAGAATGGCAACACTGCAGCCTCGTGCTGGAGGCAACACCAAAGGATAACAGCAGCAGAGTGAGCAGGCTAGGCTTGGGGTTACTGGAGCCATCTGGAGCTGATTGTACGCCCTAACCCTCCCTGGCCCCCTCCTTTCTTGTCTCTTGCAGACATCCAGGGGGGTAACACAAGGCCAGTGTGATTGATGGAGATTGTGGGGAGGCCTGTATTTTGTCCAGAGAAGTAGCCTTCCCCCAGGCTATGGCCAACCCTAAGCAGGGGCACACAGCCAGCACTGCTACCAGTCTGATTGGACAGCCCAGTACACACACACACCAAAAACCAGCCACAGGGGAAGTAGACTCAAAGCATCTTAAATAGGTTCCACATTGTGAGAGGGGCACTAGTCACAGTCCAAATTTGATACAGTGATGGTTGAGCCGGTTTAAAGCAGGCTAACAGACTTGGCCTGATTAAGACTCCTTATGGTGGAGCACTGACCCATTCCTACTGTTGCAATAAACTGGACGTCCGGAGGTGATTCCACATTTATCCAGTGTTCGGTCTGTCAACCCACGAGAAGAACTACAACCACTTTGTCAACTTCAGCTTCAAATGCCTGCTGCTTTAAGAATAGAAAACGTTGGTTCTCAACAAAGAGGTTTAACCTTAAGAAAATTACTTCAAAATTGGAGTCAATTCTCATAGACTGTGGAGGAAAGGAAGAAAAGTCTTACTGAAATGTCCTCAACCGACAGCCTGGCTTTTGCGGTTAAACATGGACCTGTTGTAACATCTAGAATCCTCTTTCTTAGAGGAGAGACTAAATCCACTTTCGAGTGTGTGTGTGTGCGTGTCTTTTTATGTATGGGTGTGTACATATACACAAGTGTATGTTTGTGTCTGTCTTTGAGTACGTAGTTGTGTGTGTATGAGTGTGTTTAATGCAGGGATTACATTAACGCTGGGCCAGGTTGAGGCACAGTTAGCATCCATCCATCTGAATGATGCCCAGTGTTGTCAAATGGCTGAAAGCTAGCAGACCCTGGGAACATTCCCCTGTGCTTGGCCTCTGCCGTGTAGGGAATGCTAAACACGGCGGAGCCTTATTCAAATCCAAACACGTTTCTCTGTGGTCACTGTGATTGGTCACCAGGCACATCAGGCATTAGGAAGTGGATCAACGGCTCGGCTACCCAATCAAAGTCTATGGAAACATGTCATTTAATCCGGCAGGTTCCATAAAGGCCCCCCGCTTGTGTGTGTGTGTGTGTGTGTGTGGGGAGTGGTATTAAGAAGTAGAGAGGGTAATATGATATTTAGATTCCTGTGTGTTTGGTGCATATTGGGCGTCTTCGCCTGTCTTGACTGGTTCTTGTCTTTGGGTTTCTCTGGCAGCCAGCCCCTGTATACATTCAGTCCCTCACCGAGCGTCCTCGCCCATTCCACCTCTCCTTATCACTGTCATTGTGGACAGACACACATCACTGGGAAAGGTCATTGGTAGGTACGGCTGCAGTCTGTCCTGCGGTGCCAGTGCCAGGCTGACACCACTTAACCACACGGCCACATTCACAACGGATTCCTAAGCTGCTTAACACAAGAATTTCCAGTCCTTGCAAAACACATGGGCGATAATAATCAGCCTCCATCCTCACAACCTACACCTGGAGGCTGATGGCTCATATGCTAATGCTGGAACATCATTACCACCAATTGTGTAGACTAGCAAGTGTGAAACACCAGTCACATAGGCATGAACATTGGTTAGAGACCTAGTGGGACATTAACATGAAAGATATTCATCTTCACAACTTGCTTCTGCGTGAACCCTGCTGAAGGGGTACCAGGAAGTAGCTGCTGGCTCTAATGAGTGCAATCCCATGTTCACAGGGTGTACTTGCTCTGTGACTGGAAGACAAGACATTGAGGTGTTGGGACTATAAAACACAGCCAATATTCCAAAATAACTGCAAATGGATCACAATTTAGAGCAGAAAGAACAATCTGAAAAGGACAATTACCCCATCAGCACATGTAAACACCACAATCCAACCATCTGTAAAAAATAAATTAAAAAAAAAGTTCTTAGAAGAAATAAATTAAAAAACTACTCTTGCCAAATTCTACAGGATTTCATTTCCAGGGTTTGGAATCAGGATGAACAGCACATTGTTGGATCTTGCATGCTGCAAATGCGTCACGTGTCAGTTTCTTAAAGCATCACTAGAGAACGATGAAGCCCATTGCAGGCCAAAGACTAACCAGACCAAGTAATTCAGACACCAATTAGCTGAACATCCCAGCATAAAAAAGAAAAGCAAGAACACTGCCAAGGATTCAGCGCTGAGAGTGGCATGTATCCCCTGTGCGAATCTTGTGGAACTAGGAATTTTGTGGAACTACACCGTGTGGGATGTCACTCCACGATTTAACTGCACAGAAATCAAGGCTGGTGAGAAGGTAAACATTTAAATAGACTTAGTAATCACACAACACGCAATATGCATTCACAGTTTGTTTTAAGAGGAAAATCAATGGTTGAACATCATCCCTGTGGAAATAATGAATAGATGCGATTGGAGAGGTCTCTGGTTAAATTACTTCAATATGCTCCGCAGCAGTCAGATCTGCAGTATCCAGTGTGCTGCAGCCGGTTAGGGCTGCAGGGAGTCTCGCTCCAGTGCCATGGTTCACCAGGCAGCTCTTATTTCAGGGAGCCACACCCAAAGCGCCATTTCTAGATATAGGCTGTGGTCAAGGCCCCGAGCCACTGGCCAGTTACATTAGAACCTATGTTGGTAAATTCAACCAGAACACAGACACTTATGTTCGTAAGCAGTTGCTCTGGCTCTGGCTATTGGGGCGTGTGGTTCCGAACAGCCGTTTCACACACCACGACCCTGGCCAGAGCCTACGGGGCATCCAGTCTGGCCAAATATAGCCAGTGGAGAGTGGAAACGCAGGCAGGCCGGCTGGGACTGCTACTCCTCTAGACTTCCTGAGCAACAACGCCATGTCTGTCGACACTCCTTTTAGGCTGATTGGCCAATGGTGAGGCCTGGTTCTTCAAATTAGCTCTTCCTGAAGCATAAAACGTTGGCTTCCGGTTTGACTGAAATCAAGTTCTCCCCCCTTATGGCCAGAGTCTGTGTTATGGGCATACGATTGGTACCATTTTCTAGACTAGCTCAGCCTGAATGCAAAAGCTAGCAAGTACGGGATAAATACCTGATCACATAAATGTAACACTGGTAAGATATAGCAAGAGACATGTGAGGTTGTCTCGCTAAGGCATGGATCGGCCTCAGTCTGGAGAGCATGATGGCGGCTAGCAGTCAAGCTTCCTCAACCCAGGAAGAAACCACATCGTGCTATTTTGTTCACAATGATGTCATACAGCTGTGACCAGCTCGGAGATAAGTCTCCAGAACGACACATTCTACTGCCGAGGGGAGGGAAGCTCTGCTGCATGGAACAAAAACCCAAACAGAGCGTGTGTTTATGCATGTTACACCAGGCCTAGATTTACAATATTAACAGGGTTAATATGAGAGCTAAGAATATTTAAGTGTTGTGAGAACACTGCCTTCTACAGAGAAGACCTGACTGACAGATCTAGAGACGGTGTGGTTTCATGGGGTTTCACATAAAGCGAACCTTCAATATATGCTATTGGCAATAGTATTCTGAAATGTGTGTGTGTGTGTGTGTGTGTGTGTGTGTGTGTGTGTGTGTGTGTGTGTGTGTGTGTGTGTGTGTGTGTAAAGAAGAAGTGAACGTAAAAGGTACATTTTCATGTTCAATGTAGCAATCACAAACATGTGTGTTTTGAATCTACCAAATCTACCAATAATTTTGTCACAAACATAAGTTGCAATTAAAGACAAATGCACATTACAGACTAAGCCCTTGTGTTTTAGTCAAATGCTTGTCCAGACAGTGTGGTTGGGTCCTAGTATAGTTAACCCACATAGATTTTTTTTTTTTTATGGAGGCATTCATTAAATTCCTAATTCCACCCAAATGTTCAATAATTCAGGAAAGATATGTTACAGACAAAAAAGGGCCCCAAAAAGTTGAACGTACTAATTGTCTGTTTACATCACTCATGTATTTTGTATGTTATGTATAATAAATTCCTTGCATTAAAAACTGTCATAGCAAATATTGTTCCTCTTTGTGAAAATTCTATTTTCTATTTCATATTAGCCCTGCAGTCAGAGAATGCGATACCTGAATCAAAGGAGCAGAGCAACATATCTTTCTGTATAACGATTTCAGTGTGGCATACGGATGTGCCAAAAAAGCCCAAAGCACACAGGGGAGAAAAAGAAAAGAACTGTAGAAATATTGCCAAACCTGTACAACCAGTTGTGTGAAGAAATCCACAATTAGAGCACGCTTTCAGTTATTCTCCTTTGTGACTTTGGACAATCTCAGGCAGGAAACAATGAGGGCTAATATAACATGAGACACAGGTCATTCATAATCAGGGGTTTCATCTAAAGTTCAGATAAACCAATGAGTGGTCCTTGCATAGAGATAATTGGAGTAATGTTCATGAGGTTGAATGCTGTCTAATAGTCAGCGCAGTGAAAAATCACGCTCATATGCCAATGACCTCACCTCATCAAAATGCAGCTAAAGCTGGAGACATCTCTCATAGGTTCAGAGCCCAGACAGAGGAAACACAGCTCACCTTCTCCCGATTGAAACTTGGCCTGCGTCCAAGAATGTATCAAGAGCCAGTGTTTCAAAATGTAACAATTTAATTAACCTCATGTTGAAGCCATTAGTTGGAGCTGAAGCACTTGGAAGAGGAAACTAAAAAACCCCAGGAACAAAAATACAGCAACTTCTAAGGATATTGCTTCCTCGGTATAATGTCAGCCATCTTGTGGGGTTCTTGTAGAACGTTAGCTAGGCCCTTTAAAAACCTTGCTGTAAAGCAGTGCCGACAAGCTGGTTAGACTGTAATGAGGAGCCAGAACGGAGCCTTTGGGTCTGGCTAAGCCCGGTGAGAATTTGGTCTTGGATATTTAATGGGCCAGTCTCTCAGTCTGCCCTCTGACCACAGGCCTGGGGAAGCAGTAGAGCAGAGAAACAAGAGAACCAGCCTCAACCAATCCACAAATGGGACAAGGACACTGCTGACTGAGGGGAAAATCACTTCTTCAGTACTCTCCTGCTGCCTGTTAATGCTACAGAGTGGCTTCTGACACATTTTAAAGAGCAAAGTTCGACAGACAGCATGCCAGCTACTGTATTCCTCTCTATTCTACAAACAGTAGTAGACAATTCTGTACATGTAGTGCAAATAAGCAGATTGAACAGTGTCAACCCCCCCCCCCCACCCACCCCAAGGAGATCTGAGAAAGGCATACAGATCAGTTACAATGACACGTTTACTGTGAATGAACTGCATTCCTTCTGATGCCTCAGCAAGTTTATGATCTTTAAGGAGCCAAATGACTGAGGAATAAAAAGTATGTAGGAAGGATACACTGCCAGATTGGAGAAATCAGGTCTGATAGTTACCAAACAATAAAGTGGTTCACGATCAATGGCCTGTGGGCTTCCTACTGTTCACATGCGTGTCATCGACTGTCCAATTCGATGGTGGCTCCCTGAGCCAACCCAGGCACTGAAACCAGGTCAAATACATTCACACTGATGATAGGCTTTCCAAAAAAATACCAGTGCATTACATTGTGTCATAGTGAGAATTCAGATTAGAAAAAATTGTGGAAACTTAAATATTTGTTTTTTTCTTGAATTATCATTCATTCTCAAATCCAACAGATTTTCCTCATTGGAATAAAACACTATGACAAACGTACTTGTACCCGGTAAAGACACCTGGAAAACTGTACCGTGGAATAATGAGACATTTTAATGACCAGGCAGACCAATTCACCCGTGAAATAACATTGTGATTTAATTCCAAATCCAACGGAGTGAAGTAACAATACTTTAACATTTCCTGCCCTCCTCTGTTTGCCTTAATAGCTAATTGAGTACTACCATTTGTACTGCATTTGCCTTCTTTGCACATCTATACATTCCACAGGTAATATAAATTTTACTTAATTCTTCTATTTGTACTTCTGGTTAGATGCCAACTGTATTTCGTTGTATTGTACTTGTTCAATGACAAATTTTAATCTAATCATATACAGTATCTTTAGAAAGCTTAGATTCACAACTATCCAACAGACATTTTTAGAACGTTCAAAACTGGACCTCTAAGGCACATTTGGGGTGATCTGGTAAATATGGTGAGACGTTTTGGTGCCAGGAAAATGTTCCATGTTACATGGTTGAATAGAAATATTGCGATTATTGGTCATAACTGGGGGTCTCATGCTGAGCAAAAGGTGAATAACGAATAAGCCATACATTTGGCTAATGTGGTTCTGTGTTTCACATCACTATGAACATTAAGATATCACATTACAATTATAGGTGAATTCATACTTTCATGAGAAGCTATCCAACATGGGCTGTTCATATCAGAAAAAGGCTTGTACTGGGTTAATGTAGCTGCCCCCATGAAAGGACTATGATCAGCTATTGTAATGTCATTCTATTTACATTACTGGTAAAATGTCGTAATTTGCATCGACCAGGAAGTAGTCAATTCAGGTATAAATATTGTGAACAGTAAGTTGGGTGAGAGGAATACTCCCTATCTGTAAGCTTAGCAATCCTCCTAACAAGGTGAGAAATTCTCCCAGGCCAACTCCACCTAGTTGTATAAGTGGGCCGACAAACCTTTTGTGGAACTTCCCTTGAACCCCGCAAAGAATAGTTTCAGCCTTTCAAATGTCAATGAACCACTACCTTTCTCTATTGTTAATGATCCTCACAGAATGGAAATTACAATGAAACAAGTCAATGAAGCTGGCCATCCCCATTTGACCTCATGAAAATGGGATGGTTTCTAGAAAACGACTGAGCTGAAAATCTCAGATAGTCTCCTTGTATAATCAGGAGGCCATTACCAATCTATGCGACCTGGAGGAAAATATGTTTTGGGTCTCTGACACAGATAGGATCTCTGGGTAGGAGGTAGAAAATCTATAAGCTTGGTCCAAGTCTGTGACTGAAAGCAGAACATCTTTAATTGAATTGAAGCTTTCAAATATTAATGCTAGCTGCACTTAGTTCAGCAGACAATCAGAAATCAATGATTTGCTGCATCAGCAAAGTAACTCAGTGGTTAGTTTGGCAGTAGTAGTTTAGAAATCCACTGGGATTACAATGTAAATCTTTGAGTGCAAAGGAGTGGCCAGAAATAATTAGGTGTCCATGTATCACATATAGAAGCCAATATTTGGCAAACGTCTGAGTCTGAGCTTTCATGTATTTTGTGCATTTATTGTCTGACATGTCAGCTTAAAATGTATGTGCCATGATTTCAATAAAAGTATTTGCTACAAGACTGACAGGTAAATTAGATAAATCTGGAAGAAACACAGGAGCTATTCTCTAGAACAGCGAAGGACAATCCTGTTCCTGGAGAGCTACCACCCTCTAGGTTCTCTCCAACGCTAATTTTGCACACCAGATTCTAATAATGAGCAGAATGAAAAGCTAATGCAGGTTAGTCACAACTGGGGATGGAGAGAAAACCTACCAGATGGAATATCTACAAGACTAGGACTGAGCAGACCTGCTCTAGAACAACTAAATAACATGTCATACCATGCAAAGCAGAACATGAACAATTTGTGAAAACAGATTTGCCTGCCTGTCTAAACACAACCTGTGTATAAAACAATGTCAACTTCTAAATTCGGGAGAGAAAGCCCACAGATGGAGACATTCTTTTTCTAACAGCAAGTCCAAACAAAAAGAACAGTTGTTGAACGCAAAGCCTGAGAATCAGTAAGGTTGTCATCAGTCATGAACCTGACAAGATGCAGGACCATAGGCTTTTCTCAAAGCGAGGGCAGAGGACCAAGTAAATCATCTGTCAAAAAACACTGATGGCTAACACACAATTGTTCTGTAGGCTGATAGCAGATCCTTTGTTGCGATTTGTATTATAAGAGACCAAAATGTATTGACCTACCTACCATTACTGTCTGTTTTCTGAACATTTGTAGGCTTAACAAACCGTAGCCATTGTTCGACAGTAAACTAATTTAGAGTAATCGAATTAGCAAACATAGGTGTGAAAATGAATTTGTTCCATATGCGCTAGAGCAAATCTGAGTTTGTGAAGTGGGTGTCTAGAGAGCATGTGTGCTTCAGTTTCTGCAAATGTTTGACTTAACAGACACTGACCCCTGGTCGAGGGCTTAACTTCCTGTATTTTCACCTAACTATCAAGAACTTGACAATCATCTGAGAGTAATTCTCACATGACACAAAACAAGATACAAACACATCTGGATCACTGAGTAAAAGGGCCAAGGAATTTTGTTACGGCTTAAACTAAGGACTGTGCCAATACTTTCACCAGTTCTCATTTCTCTTTGTGGAAAGTAAATAAAATGTTGCAAAAAGAAATGAAGGCTGTCACTATCATTGTCACAGTCTCAGATCACAGCTCACTCCCTCAGTTCTTATGGCCAATTAAACTGAAATCTAAAAGTCAGTTCTTTCTGGGATATGCCAGTCTCTTCTATGTTTGGTGCCACGTAAAGCTGTCCCCATTTCTTCAATATAATTAATGTCGATAGAGTGCAGCCTTCTATCTTCTGTGTCATGGCAACAAGTCGCCTCCAAGTCCAGAGGGAATTCCTTGAAAATGAGCTATCAGCAAAAAACATTTAATGTGGTATAAGTACCTGCTAATTTGCTAACCTTGACTGTGAGACGCATTGTGGTAAATGGGTGTTTACAGACGCACAAGATCATAAGCCACAAAATCGTAGCCCCATTCTAACCACACGCAAGTTCTGCTAACATGAGGAGCTAGGTAGGACATGGGGCATGGGACTAAACGTCAGCACATCCACACAGATCGTCTTACCTCCAGCACAGGCCCAGCCCCCAGGATAGTTCTCTCCACCCCACTGGCATAGCCCTTTTGGCTGAGGGCTGTTAGACAGTGGATGAGGAAGTTGGTGCTCTGTGTCTTCCCTGAGCCGCTCTCCCCAGAGATAACGATGCACTGGTTCACCCTCTTCCTCAGCATGGCGTAGTAGGCCACATCTGCGATGGCAAATATATGCGGCTCCAGTTTCCCCAGCTGGTGGTTCTCATACATCTTGACATACTTGGGGTTGTAGATGGGGAGGAACTTGAAGGGGTTGATGGCAATGAGGATGGACCCGGCATAGGTGTAAATCTTATTCTTACGAAAACGATTGCGCAGGTTATTCAGGATGCTACTCTCATTGAGCTCTGGGAGGTTGCACAGGTCATCGAAGTCATCCTGGCGTGGGGGGAGGAAGCCTCTGGCAGCGAGCTCCTGCACCTCCTGCTCTTTGCTGACGGCAGGTAGGTGAACGTAGTGAATGGTGCCATCACGGTTCCTCTCCTGGAGGAGAAAGTAGAAACCCTCTCTCTGTGGGTGCTGCTCCTGGGCTTTGCGGGGCCACAGCAGGACCCTCTGGACGGGAAGGTCCCCAGACTCCAACACCCACTCCTCCCCGCCGCACTCCTTCACCTCAGCCAGCACGTAGAGCCTCTGGGGGTCCAGCCCCAGGGCAGAGGTGGCGTCCTGGATGACGGAGGTGGCTGTGGCTTCCTTGTGCACCTTGAGTGTGCAGCATGATGGGCAATCCGCTGAGAGGCGTGGGTATACCAACAGTTCGTAGGCCCGTCCATCCTGGCTAGCTGATCTGCCTTCGCCATCTTTGACACTCATTCTGGGACAGGTGGAGTTGCCTCAGCATGCCGTCCACACTGCCTGCTGCTCTTTCACCACCCAACGCCTGAGGAGGGGGGTAAAGAGTTAATGTCATAGCAGAGCATTGTTGCATGGAGCAGAGTAAAAGCAACAAGGTGGCGCTAAATGTAAACCACATCTATGCTAAAACACCCTATGGTGGAATGAAATAACATTTTGATTTAGCCTCAACTATAGCCTCAAATATATTCCATTTTTTACAGCAGGAATCACAATCGCCAGTTTTTCCCCCACCAATTTCTGAAGACACTTATATGGCGGGGGGGCTAAATTTCCCTTGCCCCCGGCCCTGCCTCAAATAAAAAACACAAACATGAAATCTGCACATTCTGAGTATTGCCAAATAACCTTTAATTCTTTAGAATGAATTATTGATTATAGAGTTGTCATTGAAAACGTGTGTGTTCTATTCCTTGGAGGTTTTATCAATAAGCAAAATTCCATTTGAGCCGACCCTGAGGTAGTTCCAGCTAGACTAAGCTAAGGTACGGTTCGCTCTTTGAGATCGCTTCTGCAATGACCATTTTCTACCTATGTGTAAAAGCTGTGTGATTATTATTATTATTTTTTTTTACAAAACCTTCATTTTATATATACGCATGCACTCACATTTTTTGTCGCATACACAATCAAATTTGTCACACTGCAGATTTCGTCCTAAAAACTAACCAAAAGGTTTTTATTTCTTTGCACTGAAACCAGCATAAGGACTGAAAATGGCAGTTTTGGGCAGTAAAAAGCCAAACTGCATTATAACGGAACATTGTTTGATCTAATTCCTCAATGACACAACTACAAGAACTAAAAGATAATCAAGGTAAAGTTGAATACTAATCTTTGACTCGTGTTACCATTAATGAGATTGCCAATACCCCCAGTTGTAATGAGTTATGTTGTGAGTGAATACATGAAGCACTGTCCTTTGGTTAGCTATGCGTCTGTATCACGTCATTAAGTTTGCACACCTAAAGGCCACCAGATTGATGGAAGTAAACATGATATCCTCCTGCCAGCTAGGTATAGGCAATAGACGGCGTGTTTATCCTTCTAACATCTAAAATGATACGCGCAATGACTGGGCTAATCGGAACATGTTTATTTCCACACATTAACCTGCTGTTGAAGGTGTCGCTTATTGCCTGGCCCAACAGGTAATATTCGAGTCAAACTGAGATATTAGAGAGTATGATAAACACATTCAATTAATAGCCTCATATGCACTTTGACAATTCTCAAACTAATGTTTTTGCATTTTTTCAGTGTGGAACCTGTCTTTGTTTAGGGAAGTAGGTTCTATGCTGTCAACATTGGGTAAGCTTCCAAATTTGATTGTGAAAAGTCTCAATGTAATTGACTGAATTGGGAAGCTTGATTTGTCATTAACGCACAAATAAAACATTAGTTTCAATGTAAATTAAGGTTATCTTTGAGACAACATCAAATATCTACCAAGACCAACTTTTCACTCATTTTGGGCACTGACGAAAAAAAGCACTGACTGTTTGTTATACCTGCCCTGGGCAATTGAGCAACTGTTTGTGCAAGCATAAACACTAAATGACATTAAGCTATTCCAGAGTGTAGTTTTCCCTTTTGGGCACCGCATTTTTACAAAGATCTAAACAATTTGTATTGTAATTATACCTAGGTTTAAAAATGTTTTTAACAAAAACACCCTGACCACATGGAAATCTAGGGCTTTTTGCATTTTGAATGTATGAACTCAATGGTGGCACTTGTCTTGGCCTGAAGATTGAAAATGTGTTTAGAATCACATCACAAAGCCTGGCTGTTGAAGAGACGGGTTTAACCAGGAGATTAGAAAAGGCCAATAAACCAATTGAAGAGTAACAGAGTACACTACTATTTGGGGAATTGTAAATCCGTATTGCTTGAAGAAAATCATTATCATACTTTTCAACATAATAGAACTTAGGCAGTTGAGGATGGGCAGAGTTAAGTCTATCAGTGCTGATTACTGTGACATGGCCAATAATATGATTAGGTCTAGTGGTAAAATCAGGTTAAACTATTTTATTGAGGGTGATGGATGCACACAAACAAGCAGAGATACAGGTTTGTATTGCTTTCTTTTACGGTTTAAAACTGAGCTTAATGTTTTGGTGTGTTAGTTTAGGCTTTTACCAGCAGTCTGTGTCGTGTGAATAGTGAGTTGAGACATGTATTTTCCTGCAAGCGTGTAGGAAGCGGGGGACAGATAGGTCATTAGTCAATGCAGACATCATATTCTAGCCTCAAATAAGAAACCAATCGCTATGTTTAGCTTGTGGCTACAGACATGCTGTAAACAAACATTGTCCATAGAAAGTTAGTAAACAAACTAAGCTATAGCCTTCTAAAAATTAAAGTCACAAAACTAAAAGCATTTGTTTTATTTGGAGACAAAATTTTGCTAATTCTAATAAGGTAAAAAGGTAAATTCACCCATTTTTGTTTCCTTATTTTCTTTATTTCACTACCAACATTTGATCCTAAACTGTACTTTTTTGCTGATCCATGCCTTTCCAAGTTTGTTTACTAAATTGTTAATAAAACTCTAGCTTTGATGAAGTAGAGGAATGTTGAATAAGTGTGTGGACAAAGTAACAATCACAACCTTTTTAATAAAATGATAATCCTATGATACATTAAAAAGCATGGACTTTCACGTTTAAAAACATAGAAAACTAATTTCAGTTTTGTCACTGTCTCTCCTAACACAGGGAATATATAAACACACAAACAATGTTTACCGGTCTTCCCAGTTTCTCTGGTTATTCAGCACCTAGAACCCAACCTCCCTAATGGGATTTCCAAATGTCCCATTAGAGAGAATGATCTGCATGTCATTCCGTTTTTTGGACATTGATTGTACACATCCAACACCCAAGCATGCTGGGAAATGATGTGGGAATGTAAAGATAATTGGGACTCAGTCAGCTTCACTACATTAGCGGTCACATGGCCTACTCTAAAAATATTTCTGCTGCAGCAATAGTACAGCAAAGGTGAATCAAATCTTCCCTCAAGCATCAGCATCAAACAGAAACATGCACACAGACACACACCCTTTCACACACTGCATTTTCCCATTCATCCATGAGTCAATTTCCAACCTGGCAGGACTCAGGTCCTACATTACAGACCCCAAACATTCAATTAGCAGAAACAAAGGAGAAGCTGTTCAGGCTGTAGCCTCAAGGATATCAGTGATTTAACGAGAGAGGTGAAACTAATCACCTCAAGTATTCAGTATGTCTGTATATGCTCGAACACAATACAGCTAAAGAACATAAAAGCATTATGACAAGGATTCCCATGATCAACATACAAACACCATGTTGCATAACAACCCTGACAGGAATATGTGGTTTTGATACGTTATATGATAGGACGTCTGCAGGAAGTTACTGGAAGATGTCAAAAAGCCAAAAAGCTGACAGCAGCAGACTGAGGTTATTCTGTGTAGACTGGCACGAAGCTTGTCTGTCTATGAATGGATGAGACTGGCATGCAAGAGAGCAGTGTGCCAAGAGTTTTCTGCTCATGGTCAACTAAAGAGAATTGCCTGCATAATGAAGTAAGCTCCAGACATAACAGGGCCAATTCCTACTTACGGACCTTGTATCAAAGTTCAAGCAACATTTTCATGAATTATCCAATTTAATTTTGACACACTTCAGTAACTAACGATCTCGCTCACACAGATCAGAGAGAACAGTGGTCAGGCCCATTAAAACTGAAAGAGAAAAGTTACTGCAACCGAGACCAGCAGGGCCTGGGCTGAAGAACTGAAAACATTCAGTGACAAAAAGATGTAAAAACTGAAAAATGTGGACAGAAACTATTTATGGCACTGTATCTGACTAACAAATATTGGATTTTAAACAAAAAAGTGACATATGAGTACTGCCAAGTAGATCATCTTAATTAGGCACTAGTTGCTTTGCTGTATATAAAACCTAGAGAGAGACAGATAAATTAATGTTAAATATAAAGACCTAAATCCCAGCAATGCTTTATTACTGTTGGCATCAGGCTATAGTTCGATACATTTTAATCAAAAACGCCTCACTCACTTTCAAACAAAAAATATAGTTAACTGAATGTAGGCCACGTTCTCCTTATGAAGTGCTCCTGAACAGAACAGCAACCAAGTAGAAAGAGTGTGGTCAGAGAACTGCATCAATACTAAGTCCAAACTCTGGAATCGTTTAGGTCTCATTTCAGGAGGGAAAGAGCTACAAAACAGCCGTCAGTGATTCGATTGACCACAACCCCAGAAATCCAGCCCATAAAATACCATGGCATGCACCAAATCCCGAGACCACAAAAAAACAGAATTATCATTATTCTCTGTTATAAGCTGGTCTGGTTCAAATCTGTCAGTTTAACTCTTTCCACTGATACACACACCGGCTTCAAAGCAAAGAGAAACACATTTGTGTAAGGGGTCTCCGACCATAATCAAGATTACCACAAATCCTTCAGCTCATCACAGAACATTCTGAAACTGTGGAGGACCCCAGACTTCTAGAATGTATCCATTGGGTTCTAGGTAGGTTTTAGCTGAATATGGAAGACTGTTGTGACACATTTGTTCCATTATGTCTTCTGTAAGCGCATGGGCCATTGAGGCCGTCTCCATTTTCAAGTAGTGTATTTTCTTCTTCGACTACTACTCCTATGATGGTGAACAAACTGAAAGTGCACACACAGAGGAAAAGGGCTGGGCGATGTCAGATTCGCACATCGTCTGAACTACCTTACATTTTGTAATCTGTATCTGTACTCTCTGCCAGTTTTTTGAAGAACATACATTTCCATTTCCATGGGATCACAGTAGTTTGCTGTAATCCCATGCACCGTAACAACTGCCATGTGACAACATGCCAACAAGCTCCATACTCAACACAATACAGTGAGGAGCCCTTCAGTTACACATAATAAAACCACAATGACAGATATAAATGAAAAAATGGTATAGCTGCTTCACTGGATGCACAAAAAAAGTGAGTTGCAAATATGCTTCTACAAAGTCTAGTAAAACCATTCATGCAACCTGCTTCAATACAGAAAAGGGAATGAAAATCAGGAAACACTACATACACATTATTATCAACACAACTGATCCCACTTGACAAGCAGAGATATGAAAATAGTGCCTTGAGCGATTCGCCTGACATGGTGGAGGAGGGTAGAGTTGTGGGAAATTTTCAAGAAAATATTTTTTAAAAACTCCCCTGGCTAAAGGAGTTGAATAACACTTAAAATAGTTTGTCATTCAGAATACGCACACGTAACCTGCAAACAAAAAAAAAACGTACACAAAAGCAATGGACTAGCTAAAGTCACAGTATATATGGCCTAACACAACTGAGTGCTTCAGTATCACAAGCATGACGCATTTCAGGTTTCTGCAAAATACAGAACCAGTCAGAGCTGAGCCCCCGCTAGGTGACTGTCAGGAAGTTATGAGTCATTACTGAGACACTTTCACAGACAAATGAAGGTGTTTGGTAATGCATTAGCCAAGAGGCAACTTCATCAGTTTCAGAGGATAAATAACTGCTTGCAGAATACATTTTCTTTGGGGGAAGAGGAGACAAGGGACATTGGGGCATCTATCAGCAGCCAACCTGATGAGGATGAAGAGCAGCAGAACAGGCCTGCAGCCAAACGCATTGTCCCCGCCTGCACAAAGAGAAGGACCAGCAGTGGTAAATCAGCCAGAGGTCCTTTTATAGAGTGCAAATGCAATCAAAGACAGCCTGAAGGAAAGAAAGACTCCCTCTGGAGCATGTGGCTGAAACAGTAACACTGCCTTTGTTTAAGGAACATCTCAGTCGAAGACTTCAGTCTTCTAGCAGACAGCCAGAAGAGAGAGAAACTCCGGGGCCAGCAGAAACAGAACGAGGCAGGCAGCCCCTTAACCCACCAGCAACACTCAACTTGCTAAGCCAGACTAGCCATGAACAATAAAACACGAGCTCAAAAGCATCTGCTTCTTCTTTCTCCAGAAAAAAGTAGAGGAAAATACAGAAATCCCCAACTATGTTTCATTTGTAGATTTTGTCAGAAATTATATAGAGGCTGACAGACAATGACAGAAAAAAAGACAAGAAGAGAGGCAACAGGCCAGCCAGACATCTGTTCAACAAGCTTTGGAATATATCACAACCAAATGAACGGTACTAACGACAGGGTGACTGACTCCGGTCAGACTTGACTGCACTACATTGATTAGGCCTGAGCACTGAAACACATGCACAGCTCATCAATAAATATGGCCATAGCCGGCTGCCAACACCATTTTAAAACCCTTGAAGGCAAGGCAGCAGGGTGTACGTAACTAGATTATGACCCAGGAAGAGTGTGTACACTATAGAACCTCTCCATCTGTTTCTAAGGGAAAACGACACCAATTTTAGCCAGGCTCTATAAAACCTTTCTTTGTGTAATTGACCCAGCGGGTTGGTAATACGAGAGGGCTTGCTACAACTCCCCAGCGCTAGTCTTAAATGTGCCGCTGCTCTAGTAACGCAGTCCAGATGCTTAGTTAGTCTCACCTGCACAGGTCGTCAGCACCAGGAGAAGAGGGAAGAGGGAAAATATAAGGCTATCATCTTTCTCTAATCTTATTTCCGTTTGACGTAATCCAGAGTAAAAACATGACAATTATGTGATAGAACTGTAGTTATCCCCATATGAGAAAAAACTGAAAAAGAACCAGGCAAGCCTGGTTGAGCCGGCCCATAATTAAAAGGGGACGAATGTTGTTGTCTCTGTCTGGATTTGTTCCACGGTTTTGTGGCAGACTGTGTCTTTAACCATTACACTCTTTAAACAGCGGGTAGTGTTGGACGTGATAAGCGTCCACTGCTGTGCAAAGGCAGAAGAGCGTAACTTCAGTTTTGTTTGAAAATTAGTTATTGTTCCTTTTTGGAACATGAAAGGTCTGCTTTATCGTGTGGACAAACATCTTGAGGTAATTTTGTTGCGTTATTGAGAGCATTGTTTGTCATCTTTGCCGTAATTTCCAAAAGCCCTAGAAAAGCCAATGCAGAATCCCATAACATCAGTTACGGTTCTTTGTCTTCATTTCACTACCAAAGCTGTGCATTAAAGTGAAGTTACTGTTTACTAGGGGTGGGTATTGGCAAGCAACTTGCGTTACGATATGTCACGATTTATCACGAAATCACAACCGAATCACAAAACTTATTGAACTGCTAAAGAAAACCTGAAATAATATTAAGCTACTGTATATACCTGAAAGGACAATCTTTAGCTTATCCCAATGGGCGACCCCTAATATAAAAAAACACTCAATTTGAAATTACTTAGAACTTAATTTAACCTTTTAGACCCCAATATAATTCTAGAATGCTGCTGTTGATTACTGAAAATTCGCAAATAAATGATATTTTCTCACACATTTTAAAAACAATTACAAGTTAATTTAGTTATAAAGAGCATGTACTGTTCTCAAATTTGACAACACATCACTGTAACTAATATAATTTCTCCAGTTGATAATCAAAAGAAAGGAACGAACATTTAAGCTTTCATAAAATTATATATTGTAACGAGATTGAGCCAGCTGTCAAATTAGGTCCGTACAGCTGATCATAACGTGAGATCATAAAGTAAGCACAAGGCAAATATCAAGACATACCAGTTTTTATAAATGATTAGGGGAAGTATGTGGCGTACATATTTTGTCCCTTGATCACAATGATGTCCTGCATCTGTCAATGTCATTAGCAAAGCAAAACATTACTGCTTCTTGGCTAGCTAGTGAAAGTGACAGCTGACACATTTTTGTCTGACAGATGAAACAAACCGGACAATTATTTGTCTAGTTAGCAATGGCATTTCCCATGTTTTAATGAAAATCTGTAGGAACGCGAGAAAACCACCAACTAGTCAGCCGGCTACACAGCTAATGCAACGCTTTCCATTACAAGACTGGGCAAGCAACTATTCAAGCTCCACAGCTGATGTGCTTATCTATCAGGTTATCATGACAGGACTGCTGTTGTCATCTAAAACATAATACCAACATGTCACAGCATAAAATATGGACAACACAAAACTTATAGCCAGTCTATTTCTTACCTCGACATCATTATCGCTAAACTTTTATCACCAAACAACACAGAAACAATTCTAACGTAAAACGTCTACTTTGGCACTAACAATTTGAATATAAATGACAGCATACCCTTTTCTGGTTTCTTATAAATGACAACATCCATGGGCATACAGTAACAGGCTTTTATCAGGTAGATCTTGCGATATATTCACAAGTATTGTTGTTAAAGAAACATGTCCGTTCAGCAACTGCAACAGTCATTTAAAAGACGGCTGTCAACAGCATAATAAACATCAATTCTAGACATCAGAATATTGATACAATATTGAGGAAATAAGATTTGACATGAAATCATTGTATTGGCACAGTACTACTGTTTACCACGCTGGAGTTATGGCATTAGGCCCATGCTTATGTATTTATATCTAAAATATAATGGAAACAATCCCTCCAATCACTCCATGGCTGGTCCGTTTCTTTAGAAAATGACAGTTGAATAACCAACCACTTTGAAATGTAAATCGAGGGCAATATCCTTGTTGGTGCAGTTTGTCCATCGCAAAACAGAGAAGTACTAGTCAAATCCTAATGCCTACTTTGTTTGGTCCGTGGCGAGGATGAAACACGGGTCGCCTACATGACAGTATGTGTCTCTAACCACTACGCTATTTAACAATGGGTTGCCAGTCACTCCATAAGAGCCATTTGCTCTTCTTAGCCAGCTCCGCTTACGCGGTCCGGCAAAGAAATATGAAATACATAATGGGGAAAACACCAGCAATTATACACAATTTGTGGGCCTATATGTATAATTTTTATTTTTTTTAAACAATTGTAAATAATTTCATATCACAGCCTGTTTCATGTTGTATCCTAAAATACCTTAAAAAAAAGATTTTGGATTGAATCAAACCCAATGGTCTTACAGCAAAAATTATCTCCTATCTGTCCACACGGTGTCTGTCTGTGGTAACAACTGTTTTGGATTTCATTAACCACACAAAGAAGGCAGCAGGGCTTTTGGCAGACCAACATAAAGATTCTAAGTAAATCACATGCAAACTTTAGAGACCCGCATGCATGACAGCAAATGAGCCTCCCAGCAGGGAACTCTTTCATCCAGAAATCAGTTAGTGCGGATATGGATGGCTGTAGTGAAGGAAAATTTGCCTCAAATGAGGTTCCATGCCTCGGCCATCATGCCGGGCTGTAATGGACCACCACGCACGATGAGTCCCAATGCTTTCTGCCCCGGATAATTGATCAGAGCCAAGGCAACATAGAGAATGTCTGACACTGGATGACACCAAATGCATCATCAACTGTGGTGACGAAACGATAGCCAAGGCTGGTTAGACAGCAACCTCAACAGCATTGACACAGAGCAGATGATTACAGACATTAGGAAGATGAGTGTACACGCCCTGATCCACACAAGACGGGGCTGCAGTCAGAAGAGTAAGCGGCGTTGTGAGATTTGTGGACACCTTGGGTCTATATCACCAATGCTGTTAACAGCAACTCCAACACTGAACTCCTCGATCATAGCCACTGTATGTGTCGATTCCTCACCTGGGTATGCGTGCAGCAAACATTTATGCCAAGCTGTTTCCGCATACACAAATCCATCCAGTGCACGACGCACTGCGAACTAAAGCTGCCTCTGGCATGGCAACGCCGGAAAACAAACACGGGCATTTCACTGGAAATGGGTGTACTTCTGTGGTACAGAAAAGCAATGAACCGTAGCCTGGTGTCTCAAGACCTTCCAAGCGGGTGGTGAAGACCGTCCAACGCATCCCCAGCAGGGGCGTAACGGTTCGATATGTACCTCGGATTTTAAATCATCATTCGGTACTATTGCAGTACAGTGAAAAAAAGATTTATTTTTTAAATCTTCGCCATTTGCCACTGTTGTTAACTGGAAAGCTGTAATGTTCCCAAACGTGAGACCCTGAATGCTATGAGAGGGCCCATTCCTCAAGCTCTGGATTTTCATTTGCGTTAGCCATATTTATTTACGAGGCCACTAGGCTACTTTGGTTGCTAAGTTACGGCTCCAAGATCCATCCCAGGGGGAAACACAGAGTTTAAAAAAATTGTTCAGCACACAAACTAAAGCGTGTAGTTAAAACTAGACTACATTCATTCGGATCACAACACGTACCAAACCGAATGTCTCGTACCAAACGTAACGGATCTATGTATCATTACACCCCTATTTACTTGGGCTGTGTTTCCAACTCATCCAAATCATGCCTGACGGAAACCTGAAGGCTAATCACAAAGCATTCACACCCTAGCCATGCACAGGAGATAGGGCTTGGAGACAGACTGCTGACACTTGACCTGGCTGCCCAGCAAGGCTGACCATGCTTAACTGAGCACACATGCACTTATGCATGCACGCACACAACAAGTAAATATTTCTGTAAATTATCTTTACATATACTGTGTTACTATAATAGTAGTAATACAATTAATAATAATAATAATAATAATAATAATAATAATAATAATAATAATAATAATAATAATAATAATAATAATAAATACTATTTATTATTAATAATAACAAAATGTTTAAAGCTATTAATCTGGGCAGTAACTGTTTAGTTGCACTGCAAAACATCAGCAATACATGATCATTAATAAAATAAAAAGGAAAAATGCTTTCTTATATTGTCCCACTTGTAATACCTTGTACTAAAGAATTTTCAGTAACTGGTCAAGCTTAAGAAAGGAAACGCAGTGGAAAACCCAAAAAGCTGTCAGTATCTGATGAACAACACTCAAAAGGTCACTTCCTTGTGGAATACAAGAAAATCCAGTGCTTGCTCAGCATCTGGCAGAGTCACCTGGCACCAAATTAAAATGTTCAACCGTGAGAAGTCGTCTTACAAGAAGTGGCCATCTTTCATGGATGGGGACAAACTTTATTTTTCTGCATGATAATGACCCCAAAGACAACTCTGACCTAGAAAAGGAGCCTGTAGATGGAAGACATTATTAGACTGCCCACCCCAGGGGCCCTACCGAAACATGTGTGGATCACTTGGACAGGAAAAAGAACAAGCAGCTAAAGTCAAAAGAGAAGTTACAGCAAATCCAAGAAGCGTGGAAATACCACAGCCCTTCTTGGAAAGTGAACTGCTTAAGTTACGTAGGGCTTCACGGAATACTGACTAACAACATGCATTTGTTACTTTCCAATGTAATGTTTCTTTGCGTTTACTTAGCCTAAATGTTATGCAGTACAGCTCACATAATTGTCTTCATACAATTTTTTCAGATGAACTGAGAATTTTGCACTTAACTTATTTTAACAGTATTATTCACTTTTTGGCACTGGTGAGCAAAAATAAAAAACAGCAAGTAAACATGTAGTTGTGTGTTTTCCTTTGCTCATCCGTGTGACTATAACCATAATACAAACGGACATAAAAGGTTGAAAAAGATGCGTGTCGCGTGCTTACGCTGACGTCAGTTAGATGGCTGTGTTCAAAAGAGATTATTTACTAACATTCTAGTCACACCGTTCATTGTACAACTTGGGTAGCGTTGTATGCCTATCCCTTCTGTATAAGCCTGAACATAGAGAACACTACCGGGAACAGAGTGTTGGCCTCAAGACGTAGGACAAGGAGGAGGTGTGGGTGTGTGGAGCTGCTGTGCCCGTCTAGGGGCAGAAACCAGGAAGAGGCAAAGGGGAAGTTGATGTAAGGAGGCAGACAGAAGGGATATTGTGCAGGAGTTCTCCTGTGGGCCACGCTCTAAAAACAAGTCCCAAACACATGACTCCATTGTGGCACCAGAATAAACGGTTCTGCTGCACAGAGTCCAGGCTTCGTTAAGCCCTCCCACGCTCCCCCTCCTCCTGGGACACAATGCACTGGGGACGGGAACTTAAGGTCAGGCATTACACACAGACCACACCCATCACACTAAACCATGCCATCCACTGGGATTGCCATAAAACACAGGGAGACATTAGAGCATGCGGCTATGAGGAGCTTGTCTCTCAGACAGAGAGTTTCAGTCATTATAGAGCAGCGCTCTACCATGTGGTGAGCACTTGGCGATGTTTGGTTGCCCTGGTAATTTCACATAACTAATTTTCACGTGACAGCCGAAAGTAATCGGTCACTTCACTGACCTGAATGGCTTTTGGACATTGTTTAGGTGACTATGGGGGGGTCTGATTGCTTTATCTAAACTTAATGATAAACCACAACCCTGCCCATGTCCATAACCACATTGACAGGCTCGGTCAAATTGTCTAGGCTTGTACGTAGCTAGAACTGACAAATGGTCTCTTGAATATCTGTTATATACCTATAACGCCTGAATTATTCCTCTCAAGTGAAGGCTTAACTTATTACACATGGAGACATTCAGCCATGAACAGAACGAGACATGAAAGATAGAAATAGACCAAAAGCAAACAACGAGGAGAAGCCAGCCAAAACGCCAAGGTCTTCTGTGTTTTCCCCCCAGTCATTCTTCATGGCCGTTGAGGTATTCCTCAGTCCGCAGCCAGACAGAGTTACAGCTTGGACTCACACGGAGTTCAGTCGAGTTTCACTGGCTGCCGTTCGTACTGCTGCTGGACTCGCCGGCACAGTTAATGGGAATCATTTGTCACTGCTCTTGCACTGACTGACCTGATTTTGATGGGTATTTCTAAATATTTCCTACTTTTCTCCTGACCCAAGTGCTGCTAAACCTCAAGGTGTGATAGTGACTTGGAGCTCTGGTATGAACCAGGCTTTGTTTTCTGGGCCGTAGTCCCAGTAGATTCCAGAAGGTCCCAAACCAAAATGTGTCGGGAGGATCAGTGAGGGCTTCTCACAATCTTTAGTTGACATACTACGTCAAGACTAATTTGAGTGTATTTCTGCCATGATATGGGATACATGAGATAATTCCCCTATCTACTGGGATATCAACCCTCCAATGTAATTTGGGGGAGTCACAGGCTTAATCACGCCATCCCTAAGTGTGCATGATGGGACTGAATTCTGTGATCTATACTCAGCCCTCTATCAGGGTGGTTGCGGTTGGTTGGTGTCCCTTTGGTCTGGTGCTTGGCAAAGTGGGTGAAGTTATTTCCTGCCTGGTTGGCCCTGTCTGGGGTTATCTTAGGACGGGGCCAGTGGCTCCTGACCTTCCCTGTCCCAGTCATAACTGTTTATGTTGCATGAGTTTATGTGAAGGGGAACAAGGGTCCGTCTGAATTACATGCAGAGGTATTTTTTGGATCCAGGAAATGCACTCTAATCTTTTTCCAGGGTCCTGTGGAACCTTAGGAGGACATGAGTCCATGGACCACACGTCAGGACTGCTTGGCCTGACCACCTCAAACGGTATCTGTTTAATGTCCTCCTGGTCTAGTTGCTGTCTGATGAATCCTGCCATAACTGCCCACAGCCCTCCTGGACATCTCTGTCCTTATCCACCGGGTTGTGCTGCTTTTCTAGATTCTGCCTGAAGAATATAGACACAGCCCATCTGTATTTATGAACCTACAGGTTATCCAATCATGGAAAAACATTGATGTGGCCCAAAGGGTTCTTTAACCTTACCATTGTCACAGCCAGAAAAGGGCTGGCCACCCCTCAGAGTCGGACTCCTCTCTAGGTTTCTTTGTAGGTTCTGAACCTACAAGGGAGTTTTTCCTAGCCATTTTGCATACAGTTGTGTTGTAGCTTGCTCTCTGTTGTTTCTATCTGGGTATTAGAAGCATTTTGTGAAAACTGTTGATTTAAGAGGACTTAATCAAATTTATTGGATTGACTGACATACCAACTAGCATTACTTCCGATGTTTTTTTTTCACATGCGACAGTGTCTTTCAAATTTCTGAAGGAAGTGGGGCATCCGGTAAATAGACTTGTGGTATCTTGGAAAAGGAGAGTTGTATCTTCATTCTCTCATTTCTTAAAAATCATTTATTACACAACCAATCAGGTCAAACAACGAGTCATATTAACCAAACTACACACACACCTTCCCGAGAGCTAACTCAGGGAACAGTAATGCTGTCCAAAAGTGCTGTTCAACAACCTGGAGCAAATCTGCCTAGAAGATTGGGCCAAAATGACTGACACCATGTGCAAACAAGTACATAATTACCAAACAGACCAAAAGCTATTACGACAGTATGAGGGTGGCTTAATGAAATATTATTGTGTGAGGTTTGAATACACAGGCAAACATTTCCCAACATGAAACAAGTGCTACCATAGAGTAATTGATTTTGAGTGTCACTGTTTTAAAATAAAATAATCTCAATGTATCATTTGTAATATAGTAAAAGTGTAAGGGGTTTGAATACCTTCACAAAGGCACTGTATAAGAGAACACAAGTACTTAGGTGTACTTCCCTCTCTGTCTGGGCCAGACAACCAGGGAAACCCAAAACCCAGGATAAACCTTTGATGTGGTCTTGGGCATAGACAACGTCCTAATATGTACTTTCAATGCTATCCTGTGAGATAAGTGGCTTGATGTGCATGATTCGACAAGTGGCTTTAAATGCCATCCATCCATGACTGACAGCACACACTTTTCTTTTCATCCACATTTCATGTCAACAGCATTTTTTGAATGAACATTCTCTCGATCTCCAGCTAAACACATAGCTAAGTCTTTGATCATCATCATCATCTTCACTATGTTTTACTTGGTATGTCATTTTGTGACGGCAGTGGCGGCCTGAGTAAAGGACAAAACAAATGCAGGCCATCTTCAAATTGACAGTCTGGCTTTTTCCCCACTACATTGTAATTACAGCTATTTATAAACTTGCATTCTTGCAATAAACTAAAATTGCCCACATTGAGAGACCAGACGTGCCAACAGGACTTTAGTCCTTCCAGCTCTTAAGTCTCCTTTTATCCTGAGTGTTTTCCATACATTTCTCCCATACAAGTACCAAACAGCAAGTCATCACAAATCTGCACCAAGTAGCTCAGTTAGATGTCTGCTGCAATGCCCTTTTTCTTCCCTCTACCCACAATGACACACCCAGGAGCATTCCTGTCACAGTACTACAGGCAGTGAGGGCTCCTCTGGGTTACAGGCCGGCTTTGAGCAAAGCCCCAGCTAAATCAAAGACAGGTCACAGAAGACCTGGTCCAACACCTGCAACGGGACATTGATATCCTAGCCTATACTGGACATGCACTTCAGAAATGACCAGTTCAAGGAAACCTCATAAGCTGCTGACCTCATGAGATCCAATTGCTTACAGTGTCTAAAAATGATGCTTTAACAAAACTCCTATACCATAAAGGAATGAATGACATTTGAGCCTGGGAGTGATGTCATGCATAATGACTTAACTAGTCAATTTATTGAAGATCACAGACAGTGAATAAATGCTTGGTGAGTCAACTGACAAATGGTAAACTACAGCCCATCCCAATATTCTTAAACAGGAGACACACAAGCAGAAGACTGCCTCCCTAAAAAAGAAATATGCAAAAACAGGTCCCTACGTGTCCATGAGCTTCATGCCAAGAAATACTCAATACTACAAAACAATTTTACAACTTCATTCAGTTAAGCTGGAGCAGATAAACGACATGGCAACAGCTAATGTTATTCTAACAGAGAACAATGCCGGCACTGAACTACAAACCTGCTAAACCCCAGCTACAGGAAAAAGCTTTCTTAACTACAGATCTAGGACCAGATAACCCAAGATCAAAGTCAATCCTTAACCATTTGCCAGATTTAAAAAGATCTAACCCTGGAAGGGCAGAAGCATCAATAAGGCATATAACGGAGCACCCTGCACCGCCAGCTCTTATACAAATCCTTCTTCACATTCCAAAGAAAACTGCGGAAGCTAAATGCTCCGAATGGTTTCAAGACATTAATCCTAATTTCAAAAATGATTTTGTATCATGCATAGTATAGTTGTACTTCCGAGAGGTTTTTTGCAAGACCCTTTCAGTAATGGGTTTGTGAGATAAGATAAGCAATGAGATAATATAAGCAGAACAACAGGTTTCACCAAATATCTTTACTTACCCAATCTACATGACTTCAGTTACAGTACGAGTCATCGTTTAAAATTAAACACGCATGCCTTCTTTAGTTGAATAAAATGACACAATAGTCCTACACTCAAGTCTATGAGACACAGTAGCATAAACCCAAGAAAGACAATTATTACCAAAAGAACACTATGATTTGACATAATTCATTAAAGCTAATTTACAAAATGAAAATAAATGAAGGGCCCACAAAATTTAAAATAAATAAATAAATAAAAATAAATATATATATAAAAAGAGGCACAATTGTGTAATAAAGTAAAAATAAGACAGAACTGGAAAAACAGAAGTGTCTGTATTTGTTGTAGGCAAGAAGTTTGAGAATACATCCAACTGTGAGATGTCAATGGGAATAGAAGAGAGCAGGGTGGTGGATGAACTCAAACAAGAATAAGACATCCGTAAAGTATGTATACTATATCTGTTGAGGTGGGTACCTAGATAAGGAGCAAATATTGTACTGTATCACATTAGCCTGACTACTTGGGAGAATGAAAACCTGCTTTTCATACAGAGTAATCGAAGCATTCCTTTTTCAAAAGAGAAAATCAGGATATCCCCGGCAGATAGAGAAAAGATAGCAATTACCTTTTCACCCTGAGTTCCACTCAAATGCATCCTCCAGGATGTTTAGGTTCATTACAACTCTGGACTACTTAACATGGAACACCTCCGTAGCTTAACCCCTCCTACTTCTCCAGCCACAGTCACCCAACTACACTGGGGCAATCAGGCAGGAGCCGAAGGCCATATGGTCCTTTTCTTAAGACAACAAAAAGCCTTTATGTGGATCCAGTACTCTTTCTGCCGTGCATCAAGAAACAACTTCTTAGAATGAAATCCTTCTTTCATATTAAATGTCTGTAATTAAAATTCCATGGCATCTGAGTCAACTATTAAACAAAGTCCTCATTTATTAGATATACATTTCCTGTTTTACAATCGTGTTTATAAGGCTATAATAGAGTCAGGGGTTTAAATGGTCACTATATCTTGTTTTGAATCTCTCAAGAAAGCAGCTGAAGCTGGTTTACTAATGTAGACGCAAACAGGACTGCTTAAGAAAGGGAAGAGTAAATACATTATTTCATCAAGAGGAAATGACTTGCCACATTAGACAGCACCACTAGAATAACACAAAACAGCAAATACAAGAATGACTGGCTTTTCTGCTAACCATACGCCTAATTTCACTGTTCCCATTAGCTCATTTTAAGTT
This sequence comes from Esox niger, assembly GCA_016801105.1. Taxonomy (NCBI): domain Eukaryota; kingdom Metazoa; phylum Chordata; class Actinopteri; order Esociformes; family Esocidae; genus Esox; species Esox niger. Next base: position 41,764 of record JACXGJ010002964.1, read on the forward strand.
TGTGATTAGGTTTTTCCACAGCTCATACATTAGTCATGTAGCTATATTCCTGTTGGATTTTGGCAACATGTGGTTGGGAGGAGGATAAATGAGTTGGGACTGAGTTAACAGCAGTGTTCTTTTTAACTTTGAAGATTGGTTTGCCCCAACTCTTTTCATTCCAAGTTCCCTCATTCGAACAAAACATAGTATGTTTACCACACTTGTATAAGTGTAAGTTCACACAATAAGAATTAGCTAGGGTTATAGCTTGGAAGCAAATTAGTATTTTTAGATCACTACCACCAACTTCTCGGGACACTTTTTCTTGGACAACAAAGGAATTAAATTCAGTAAATACTAACAACATTCTAAAGCTTTTCAGCATTCCAAATGTGACTTAGCTTTCTCCAATGTCCCCAATACAATTAGAAAGTAGGGAATGTTACATTGTTGTTAGATTGTTACATGGTTGCATCCAATAGTCAGGGGTGTATTCATTACATCGATTCTGTTGCAAAATGTTTCTTAGACGGGACGATACATGCAGGGTCCGACCATAATTTGTCCAATATAAACATTCGTTTTAATTGGGAAACTGTGTAGATTAACATAACAAGTACACACCGAAGCAAGAAGAAAATCACAAAGGCACCTCTAAGTAAAAACTAAAGACATGATACGTTTGTATAATTTGGGAGAGTAATTAGACAAGTCCATATGGTAACATAAATGCATTTTAGATTATAGAAAATAATGTCAAGTCACTTGGCTTTGTAAAGGATCATAGACCGATAAGACTACGTGTAGCCAAGATAAGACAATGATACACCAAAGTATTTAGAAGATATTGAATAAAAATTCTGGCAATGTTTCCCATCTTTCACTGATTTGTTAATTGACAAACTTTTGTTCAGACCAACAACCTAGAATTGATTATCTTACCTTGTTCAGTTGTTTTTTTCATAGTCTGCGATGGCTCCTAATTGCATTTTCCCAGCATATAACTGATAGATAACTCAGAAAGACGCTTTTGTGGTTCCCTTTTTAATGAAATCTAGACCGGCTAACCAACCACCAAATACTTTTAGCTAGCTAACAACAGGCTAAGGACATTGCCGTTCACTAAACATAGCTAGCTAGGCGATTACATTTGTGAGACAAAAACTAGTTTGAAGCATACAGCAAAGTTATTAACCTATTCGGTGGTGTACCTGTTTAAAATAGCTATCTTACCCGAATAAAATAACATTGCTTGTAGTGGTAAAATAAGTTCAATTTAACATCCTTTTGAAGCCTTCTGTCTGGCTTCGTGAGCTGACCACTAGCTGCTAGCTTAGATAGCTACTTCCTTTCTCTAGTAGCAGCGCGCGGTGGAAAAAAAAAAGTTCTGAAAAACCCTCAAGCGATATTCCATACATTGCACTGTTGCACCAAAAATGTATTTCCTCAGCGCCCTCTACAGATTTTTGCGTGTACCACGCATGATGAACGTTGGCGCATCAGCCAGTTGAAGTTGGCCTACTGATAGTGAACATATCTATCTACGGGAGTGGCTTTGTCGAAAATGGTTGAATTATTTTGATTTTAGCTGTTTTCCCGAAGCTTCATCAAATCAAACAGCTTGATCAAATCAAACAATTTAGTCTGAACTAGTTCACCAGTAGCCTACAACACAAAATGCAATGTTCTTTCAAACAGCTATCCAACTATTATAGAAACAATATTTTATTGAAGCCATTGTCTTCTGGGGCCCATAAACGAAATTTGGTTAAAGGGCACTCCAGCTCATAGGTTTGACAATATGTTTTGTTTAAATAATGACAGAACAGCCGGGAGGGATGACATGAAATTCAGCTATGTTATATTAAATTCAATACAAATACCTTGAAAATATTTTTTTGAGTTGCAGGTCCTGAAGATCACACAAATGTTAAACATATCAGAAAAGGGCTATGTTTGTGTATAATATACACTAGTAGAATATAGATATTAATGACACACAATTGTTCAAATATAGAATCTGTATAACCAAATACTAGTTATTTGGCTCAAGTGTTGCATTTTATTGCCAAGATATAGCTTCATATCATTACTGCACCTTCACTATGCAAACAATCATAAAATAAGTATTAGATTGATTTAGCCTCTTGATCACAAAAACTGCAATGAATGCATCCAGTATAGATTTAGAAATGAAGTTATAACATCGTATAATCTATGGAGAATCTAAGGGAGATTTCTGTTATTTAATATATTACCGGAGATGTATGTGGATTGAACAAAGCATGGAGCCAAATACAGCATTTGCAGACAATGTCAGATTCATTGCGGAAGAGTTTGAAAATAAACAAATTAATGTGAGTTTTGAAATCTGACCGGTGATCAGGCAATCAGTTAGACATTGTCTGTAGATTATGATATATTTTGTGTTTTAGAGTTTTTACCTGAAATTCATTATGATTGAGTATATTCCTTTTTTAACAGCTATATTCCTTAAAAATAAATTGTAATATGATATCTGAGTGAGAACGACCAATATAATCAATAGGGATTCATTGGATGCCAGGAACTGCCTGCCTGGTAAGTATTTTGCCATGCTTATTATCAGTACTTGTAAGTTTTGACAGCTGGTTAGACTATATACCAATAAAAAAATCTGCAAATTGAGAGACTGACATTACAATGGAAAATGGTTGGTGGATAAATTACTTTGGTCAAGTGTATTACATATTTTTTTACTCTCAATAATTTTTGCGATTGATGCCCTCTAGTGGCTGCTAGCCTTAAGCGTCCCATTTATATTTACCAAGACATACAGTATGTACTGTTAATTGGCAATCAACCTAATGCAACCTTTGAAACTAGATTTGTAATTCTGATTTAGGTTCTTGAAGGTGAAAGGGGATATTTCCGATACCTGATTAGCAAACATTACTTTTATCAAATACCAGCAAATCCTTTACCAAAATCTGTCTGCCACTTCCTCCAGCTCCACACAAAAATAATTCACTGGACAAAGAATCAAGCTTTTGTAATGGCATTCCAAGTTTTCTGACCATTAAAAAAGTGTGGTGAGCTGAAGAGGAGTGTACAAGCGAGGACCAAGGTCTCTGAAGGATCTGGAGAAATCACTCAGAGGGTCCCTTGTTATGTGGAAAACTGAAGATCTCGCAGAACATTGAGTACTTCTCCTTTCACAGAACAGCGCAAACTGGCTCCAACCAGAATAGAAAGAGGAGTGGGAGACCCTGGTGCACAAGTGAACAAGAGGACAAATACATTAGAATGTCAAGTTTGAGAAACAGACACCTCACAGATCCTCAACTGACAGCTTCATTAAATAGTACACACACAACGCCAATCTCAACAACAACAGTGAAGAGGCGACTCCTGGATGCTGGCATTTTTCCCAATCTTCCTCTGTCCAGTGTTTATGTGCTTTTGCCCATCTTAATCTTTTCCTATTTGCCTGTCTGAGATATGTGTTTCTTTGCAACTTTGCCTAGAAGGCCAGCATCCCGGAGTGGCCTCTTCTCTGTAAAAGTTGAGAGTGAAAATCAACAGTTTTCAGCTTTGCTAACATTATTGCAAAATGGTTTTGTAATGACATGGACTTTCAAAATGATTAACTTGGATTAGCAAACACAACGTGCCATTGGAATACAGGATTTATGGTTGCTATTAATGGGCCTCTGTACACCTACGTATGTATTCCATAAAAAAATCAGTTTTCAACTACAATATTAATTTACAACATTGACAATGTCTGCACTGTATTTCTGAACAGAGAAAATAAATATATTACAATTAGGACTGTCAAAGTTAACGCGTTAACGCTCGTGATTAATTAAAAATACTTAACGCCGTACATTGTTTTGGTTGGCGTTTACGATTTTTTTTGGTTTTGAGCCTCGCGCGACCATCACAAATTTATTGTTTAGCATTAACTATTTGACCTGAGCGCTTCACATGCATTTTTTTCAATATACCATTGGAGAATTTGCATTCCGGTCGTGTACTCCGCACTAGTTTTACAATCTAAAAACGCGATACTAGGCTACACATGCGTTTATGCAATGAATGTGAGGAAATGGGAAAATCAGTCTTTGCGTCACGCACACCAGTCTCACTACAAAAACCCATCAAACGAGAATACTAGCCATGGCTAGCTCTGTTGCATGAATCCACCTACTAACACTTTGCTTGTGGTTGTCGAAAATGTTCATTATTTAATGTTTTTGCTAATCTAAGCTATGCATTAATGTTTCCACCAAAGCATATTCTCATAGTGAAATTAGCAAACAACTGTGGTCTGCATAAATAACAGATGCACCCTGATTTAATGTTTGTATATAACATATCTACCCACCACCACTACCTTATGCCATTGCCTATTCAAGTAGCCTACCTTATGCATTTGGCTGAATTTGTGAAAAATGTAATAGAAATACTTAATGAAGTATTTGGTTGTGGCTAACATCTTTCAGAAAATCGCGTGTTTACATGCATTCACCTGAACCCTATTCTTACCACATTTCAGCCTAACATCAAAGGACAATACCTTGAGCAGCATAGGTGTGATTCAGTGGATTAAATGCCTGCACACCATGTAGCAGTCCAGATAAGAGGGGCAAATATGTGTTTTATACAGTAGGCTAACATTGCAGATATTGTCCTTGGTGAATTCATCAAGAAAACAATATGAGATGGCAAGTTTCTATTTACATTTTCATGGGCTACATTTAGATGCAGCCAGTTATTGTGGTATGTTATGGACTGACATTGTATGTCTATTAAACTAGATTAAGGGCATTGACAACTTGCATTTATTTGATTCCATGTTAAGTACTGTCTATAGTTTGCAATAAAACAAAGTATGTCTTTATCATAATGCATTATGGGTGAAATTTGAACACATTCTAAAATTGTGATTAATCGCTATTAACTACAGATGATTATGCAATACATTTTTTCTATCGTTTGACAGCACAAATGACAATACTTAGATTACATGTATCATTTTAATTGACCAATAACAGTTATACAGAAGGGTAAAGAAGAGGTCGCAGTATTAAATGCTGCGGAACCCCTTTATGTTCCCTAAAGAAATTCTATATTTACACCAGTCATATGAAGGCCTGTGATCTGTCACAAAAACATAATAAAACTATGAACATGCATCAGACCCAAATGTCATCAAACGCTAGCAACATTAATTAAGTGGGGTTTCTCTGATGGTACTGTGCTCTGGCGTAAATCAGGATTAATTTGTTGGCCTAAAGGATTAATACAACTGTAGGCCAACATTTAAAAAAGCAGAATGCACATGGACTGGTTGGAAAAGAGCATCAGTGTGGCCCAGGTGATCAAGCGGTCTTCACTGCCACCTCCAGCGCAAATGTCCGGCTGCCCTTTGGATTTGAATCAGCTCCACTGCTCTTTTAACGTGAATTTTCCCCTTTATCCATACACACTTTCATGTCAACTAAAGCATATAAATACACTAAAAATATATTTGAAAGAAAATGAAACCAATCTCATGCACAAACCAGTGAGAAATAGATGCAGTTTCATGAAATGACCAACAGGTGTAGATGCAGATCTTCTAATAACTGTTTTTGTTACATTCTGTCGTTTAAAGGGACTTGGTGTATCGATACACCCTGGTAAATGAACAGGCCATGTTACAATGCACAAGCTTGTCTACAGTACACGTGCAGGCACAGAATGTTTTCCTCAATCGGTGTTACAGAGACTGTATTGGGTAGGGTTAGAAAAGCTCTTGAGAGGTTTTGTCAGTTGTGCCCTGGCTATCTGCGGTCGAGACCCTGACCTGACATTACAACTTCTTCCTATTATAAATATTCCTTTAGAGTATAGCAAGTATTCTTTCTGGTCAGAATAACCAAACCAGACCCTCTGAGAATTTGTGCTGAAGTGTCAGAGAATGAGATAATCAAACATTTTATTCATCGCAAATAATCATGCAATCACAATTAGATAGTGAGGCTTTCCGTTTATTTTCCCTTTACTAATTGGTCTTTTTACCCGGGCCGGTTCTAAGCATAAGCAACATAGGCGATTGCTTAGGGCCCCCAACCTCTAGGGGCCCCAGCCAACTAGTGAGCCCCAGACCAACAGGGATGAGGGGCCTCCCAAAATGCATTTTGCTTAGGGACCCCAAAAGGCTTAGGGCAACATGTTTTTGACCATTACAAACTGACTCCAGATCCTTCAGATATATATTATATATATTGTTTAGTGTTTCTGATATTTTGTCCACCACCTGTATATTTTGTGAATGATGGAAGTGGTTACAGTGTGATCTGACATAAGAGTTATTTGTAATGATTTATGAAGGGGATCACATTTTAGAGTAAGCTCCAGATTATGTGACATGTAAATAACAGAAGAAACTTGCTGAAAGTTTCAATGCAGGTTACCATTCTGTTGATTAACTAAAAGCTTACTGTAAAGTTTTCAAGGTATATGGAATGTTGAATGGGCGAAACGTGTGTGAATGTGGGTTTGCCACGTGTTCCCCTTCTGCTACTATGCTGAACACTAGGGCTTGAATACAAATGTGTCAACATTTAGCCAGGGACTGGGTGAAACGGCGTGAAAGACCTGACAGCCTAGCAACACATGGTATGCAGCGTTAAAATGTGTGTGTACATGTGCGCATTTGGTTCCAGAAGAAAGCCACCTCCAATGTCCTTGTGTTGAGAGCAATTCGAATTGAGAAGCAAGGTACTATCAAGAGCATGTGCCATCCTGCAGAACAGCAGGTGCTTGTCTCATGGTTAGGGACAGCCCTTAGTCGTGCTATATGGGCCATATACAATCCTCTCTGGCGTTATGGTGCAAATAAAGTATTTAGATTGTTTTTTCTTCCAAAACCACTTGCAGTCATGGTTTCATAGATTACATGAAAACTTTTGTCAAGCAGTGCTTATGCAACCCTTCATAAAGCGCATGTCATGTTTGACATTAGTATAACTGTGGTCGCACAGTTATGCCATGCTTGTGATCCTTTTACATTGCATAACAGATTGATACTTTGTAACACATATATGTCGTGTTTATGAAGACATTATAAAGGCATTAAGGTCAATGTAATTTAAAGCAAGACCATTTGCTGTGTACTATGTCTGTATAGGGCAAATTTCTGCTGTTTGGTACGTTACGCATTTGAAGATATTCATAGAAAATGTAAACGTTTTCAAAACCTGCTGATTGTTTGGGGAAAGACTATGGAAAATAATGTAAACAACTCATAGTTTCAGTTTCCATCTAGGCTACATTGTGGTTTTTAGTTGAATTTTCAGAGGAAGGGTGTTTTCAACAGTTTTGGGTGTGTTCACACCTATGGTTGTGGCTGTTTTCTTGTTTAGTTTTTTGGACTTTTTTTCGGGCCACCAACAGGTACTGCTTGTTTAGCATCACTTTATTGAGAATATTTTTCATAATGGTCAAATTGTTTTAATAGATCATTATTATAGCATGCATCATTTTACAATAGATGTACTGAAAAGCTGTGATTTTGTTGCGTCTGACAGCAGGCCTGTGTAGTCTGATTACTGTATTACACTGAAATGTAGGTCAAACTGTTAAGATTAAAGCAAACTTCAGAAAGGCAGTGTTTCATTGTCTACGTGGCTCCCTCAAAGATATGTGAGATCAAAACACTTTTTCTGATAATGTTTTATTTTGTGATAGAAGATACAATACACATTAGATATGATAAATTACAGGAAATAATTGCCTTAGTGAAAGCAATTTATGGCTTCACTTTTCTCTCATGAGAATTATGCATGAGATCCCCATGCAGAGATGCTTCCTTACAGATGAAGAAAAGAGAAACAGTGCTAGAATCAAGCAAACATTTATGCCAGATTGTGTGGGAACATTTTGCTTGTAACCAGGGCTGTGGGGGGGGGGGACTCCAGAATCCCCTCCAGACTCCAGAATCTGTGCACCCCCAGTTTTGTTTCCCCGTAAACACTGCAAATGGTGTATGAATTAGATATTTATAAAAAAATGACCCCTCAGTCCAGTCCATTTTATCCTGAAGTCGGGCCTGCTCGAAACAAGACGGAATAGTCTGCAAACAAGCTTCACAGTGATATTAACATAATGAAAAGTAGGATGTTTTCAGACGTACTTAATTTTATTGTCCCTATCTGAGAATGAAATTATTTGCCTGAATTATTCTAAACGGACTTTTTCTAAATGTTCTGTCTAATTACATTCACCTTTTTTTTTACACAATTTGCATTTTAGGTTCTTGCTTGATCCAAACAATTTCATTCTAATTACACTTTTGTTTTTATTACATTTGGTGAAGCGTTTTCGACAGTGAAGATGTATGCACAAAAGAGCAGACAAAGACAACAAATGGGATTTTCCATTTTATCAGTAGTGAAATATTGATCCACACAATGAGTAATTGAGTATTGTCTTTGGCCACTTGTAGTGTTAGCAGCTCACTGAAAATGAACTACATAACTATTTTACTGCGCACAGAAGCCTTGTCTGGCACAGCTGGGTGAAGTGAGGTGTGAAACCATAGTAGTATCTCTGTAGTGGGAAACCAAAGGGAGGGGTGCCTAGCACATCTGATTTGAAAGTTCCTGTTTTCTTCATTTTTGGATTATTTCTTTCTGAGAAATATTGAGCAAAACCTTTAATAGTACACTTTTGTAACAATTTTGGACTGATGCCCTCATAGTAGAAAAGCATCTTGCAACACATCCTAGAAAACATCCTGCTCCTGTCACTTCAACATACATTTACCATGATTTAAAACGTTATGAAAGCCTCTTCCCATCATCATCATTGGGTAATAGGATTATTTCAGGTATTAGGGGTAAGAAATGTAGCTCAATCAGTGGGAAATGTTCTCACTGAGAACCTTGTACACAAGAACAATTTATTGTGACAGGCTCGTGCATATATTGGCGCATGGTTTGCCTTCAGACGCACCTAGTCTGTTTTAGCATTTGTCACATTCACACTGACAACCTGTTCACAGAGAACGCCGTGTAGATGATCAGTTTTGCGCACCTGCAAGCAATACCCTCTTGTTCTGTTTTCTGATCTGCTCAGAGCTGGTGTCTGTGAATATCAATTCAACCAGACAAAACGGTGAAGGTCATGATGTATACCGTCCACGTGCTGTGGAAGTGCTGCTGCCATTCATTTCAAATGGCAGCGTAGCACCGACAAACAATCTGTACAGAGAGAAGCTGAGATGCGTTATTCAGGCATGGGAACATGGGAACTTTTTTGACAGTCATGATTATTCAAATCAGATATGACTGTTCTGCGATAGCCAGCCACCTGGGTTGCAGTCAGTGTTTCTCTTCCCTGTTGTGAATTTATACATTGATCCCAAATTATCCTAGATAGGACTTCAGGCAACCAAATTTAGATCCCCAAATCAACATTTAGCTGCCCATTCAGAGCCATATTTGAAACAAATATGAAGTGCACGGGACCAGGTGCTTATTTGGGATACACTAACATTTTGGTTGCCCCCATTATATATTAGCAAAAATCTCAAGGAGATGGTAAAATCTGCATTTGGAAACCATTCATTATTAATAGTGGCATCAACAGATCCTATGGTCTAGTGGGAACACACCTGACATGCAAATGTTAAACTTTCACCTTGGTTCAATTCCCCCTCCAACTTTCTAGTTTCTGTCTCAGACATCTTCATCCTCTCTGTGCTTTAATAGCCGACCATGTGTGTCCACTTTGTCAGCTCATGAAGGTCAAAATATATTTAAAATAATTATTGAATGACGTGCCCCTTTTTGTATAAATGTTTGTGGACTACACAAACAGTATTCACACTACCATTCAAAAGTTTGTGGTAATTTCGAAATGTCCTTGTTTTTTAAGAAAAGCACATATTGTTGTCAACCAAAACAACAAAAGGACAGGAACAGACATACATACAGCACTAACAACGATCCACAACACAAAGATCCAAAAGAGCTATTTAAATAGGTTCCCCACATGTCCTCAACTGCCAGCTTCATTAAATATTATCCACAAAACACCAGTCTCAATGATGACAGTGAAGAGGCGGGGATGCTGGTCTAGGCAGAATTGCAAAGCCATATTTGAGACTGGCCAATAAAAAGAAAACATTAAGATGGGAAAAAGAACACAGACACTGGACTGAGGAAGTTTGGGAAAAAAGGCCAGCTCTGGGATGCTAGTTATTCCTCTGTCCAGTGTCTGTGTTATTTTGCCTTTTCCTTTCATTGGCCTGTCTGATATATCTTTTTATCTTTGCAACTCTGCCTAGAAGGCCAGCATCCCGGACTCAGCTCCCGTCAGCATACCACCTTCTTTCTGACGGCATCTCCTTTTAGATGAACACATTAGGTTCAAGGCATCAAACACAACCAAACATGCTTGCAAATGAACAAGCTTCAATACAATTTGGGATGAAAACTTGAAAGGAGAAATGACATTTTGTCCCAACACGCCTTCCAAGCGGCCGAGGTGCCTCACAACAATTTTGATGTATCATGGGCTTTAGCGACCAGAGGTAAGTGGTTGCAAGTTATGCAATCGCTATTCTGTGCCATGGCGTTTAGCATTTTGTTTTATTGAATCATTAGTTGCTAGATGCCAGCTCTGAGCCAATCATGTGACTAGAATGGTCACTATAAATTAATGATCTTACCTACTATAATACATCATTACACCAGTTCTGATTACTTTCAGGATAACTAAAAGACTATCATAATATACATTAAGTATCAAGTCCATACTTGGCAGCATCCATGGAATCTATGGAGAAACTAATTTGATGTTTCGCCAGAATCTAACACTAGCCCAAAACGAATCCTGCCTTCTGAAGTAGAATAAAGTTATATTTTGTCTTTGTTGTCTGTGGGTGGAAAAAATCTGCGAAAGTAGACTGCGAAAGTAACCACAACACAGAAAAAAAAAGTTATATACCGGACATAGCCTGTGAAAAGAGCCATAGAATTTATTAGGTCAATCCAACCACACAGCATCTTTTAAGAGTCACGTGAGGAGCATTTCACAAGTCTGTTCTCATCAGCAGGGATGAAACCGCCCATCGGTTTCAATAACATCTTGTATTTCATGTGTGTGTGTGTGTGTGTGTGTGTGTGTGTGTGTTTGTGCATGTGTGTATTAGTCCCTTTGGGCGTGGTGCCATGAAAGTAACCTTCCTTCCTCATATCTTCTATAGAGAAAACATCTGTGCATTCAGCCCAGACTGGGGATGGCCCTCCACACACAGCATCACCATCAGTAGCACCTTGGCATCAGTAAGTGATCTCACATCTATTTTATAAGTGTCTTCTGGTTAAAATCTAAATTACATAGAATTTCTATTAATTTGTTATGATTTCAAATGATTACGGACAATTAGTGATTTTGGGTTTGGGATTGGAGAGGCAGGTGTATAATTATATTGCTTGTGTAGCAGTATGCCAGCACCAGGTATTTATGGACATGTTCAAGCTTTTTGTTCAAATACACAATTCTATAATAATTTAGTGAAAAGGACACATTTAGGAATTCTATAGGAGGGCTTTGCAATATAAATCTAAGAAATAACTAACATTACAAATCTAATGTCTGTTTTTTCACTCCAGAGAGGAAAATAGTGGATGCTTTGTATTGCTGTAGTTTTTCAATGATCACAATAGGAATTGATCTTTTAAATGGACTGCTTTCACGTGCAAATTTAAATACCCGCTGTAGAACAGCTGGCAGTTCCTTCCAACACCTGCGACGGCTGCAGAGACATTTAAAAGGCTCCGACAGCTGAATATTATGATAAGAACCGATGTTGGGTCAACAGTTATCAACCGATGTTGGGTCAAGAATTATCAACTGATGTTGGGTCAACAATTATTAAACGATGTTGGGTCAACAATTATCAACTGATGTTGGGTCAACAATTATTAACCGATGTTGGGTCAACAATTATCAACCGATGTTGGGTCAACAATTATCAACCGATGTTGGGTCAACAATTATCAACCGATGTTGGGTCAACAATTATCAACCGATGTTGGGTCAACAATTATCAACTGATGTTGGCAAACTTATTATCTATTTTCTAGCACAAAAAAGATTACAGCTTTTCAAAATAAATAAATGATCAAATATTCTATTTAAAAAAAAAAATATTATTACATGCAGCATAAAAAACATATATTTATACATTATTATTATTATTATTATTCTAGGTTATCAGACATATTTTCATTTCCAACATCTTGGTGTTTTTATTAGGTGGGTTTTGAGACATCAGAGATCCAGTGGAGAAGAGAGTGTATTAGCCTGAGTCTGAGCCCTTGGCCAACTGCAGGAATTCTACATTCTGCCTTCTGACGTCCCGCCTAGTCCGACCCAACCGATCCCATCACCAGCCAGCCATGAAAGCCTCGTCCTCCCTGAGCTACTCGACCTCCTGCCCTTACCTCTACCTGTGGAGCAACGGCGTCAACAACAGCAGCGGAGGCGATGCTAGCTTTAACGTGATCCTGGAACATTACAACCACACCGGGCGTCTGCAACGCCGCGCTCCCCAGCAGGGTGGCCTGAGCTGGGGGGTGGTCTTCTCCCTCTTCATCAGCATTCTCATCATCCTGGAGAACCTGTTGGTCCTGTCGGCCGTGCTCTCCCGCATTTGCCACAGCCGCCGCTGGGTCTACGTGTGCATAGCCAACATCACCCTGAGTGACCTGCTGGCCGGGGCGGCCTACGTGGTCAACATCTGCATGTCGGGCGATCAGACCTTCAGGCTGAGCCCTGCCCTGTGGCTTTTCAGGGAAGGCGTGCTGTTCGTGGCCCTGGCGGCTTCCATCTTCAGCCTGCTGCTGATAGCCGTGGAACGCTACACCACCATGATGGCGCCGCTGCACCAGAAGTCAGCCGGGAAGATGTGTCGCATCTACGGCCTGGTGGTGCTGTGCTGGGTCCTGGCCTTCGCCATCGGCTTCCTCCCCCTGCTGGGCTGGAATTGCATGTGCAGCCTGGAGAGCTGCTCCACCCTGCTGCCACTCTATTCCAAGAGCTATATTCTCTTCTCCCTCGTCATCTTCTCCATCATCCTGCTGGCCATTGGCGTGCTCTACGGCGCCATCTATTGTCACGTGCGCTCCAGTGCCGAGGTGGGCTCCATGCGCAGCCGCAAGCGCTCCCTGGGGCTCCTGAAGACCGTCATCTCCATTGTGGGTGTGTTCATAATGTGCTGGGGGCCTCTGTTCGCCCTGCTGCTCGTGGACTTCTTCTGCGTATCGCGGCGGTGCGCGCCGCTCTTCAGTGCCGACTGGGTCATTGCGCTGGCCGTGCTAAACTCGGCCCTGAACCCGGTCATCTACGCGTTGGGCAGCACGGAGCTGAGGAAGGCCATCGCGGGCCTGCTGTGCTGCTGCTGCCTCAGGGCCGGCCTCTGTCGCCCGGACGCCTTCGTGTCCAAGGAGACCAGCAGCACGGGGAGCGGCCGGCACAGCAGCCTGAGAAACAGCTTCAACAAGGTCCGGAGTCTCAGTCTCAGCCCGCCTCCGGCCCCCAAGGGCCCCAAGAAGAGCCGGCGCCTGAGCTCCACCACCACCTGCCTGTCCATTTCCAGCAGTTAGACCACAACAGGCTGCCTGGGGGGTGGGGGGGTTGCATAAGAGAGAGCACTATCTCTGCCCTCCCTCTCTCTCTTCGGCTATCTCGCTTTATCTGTGTGTGATTGCAGAGAAAACAGTTTCTCCATTATCTAGCTCCACCCCAAGTGAATATAGTAATGACTCAGGGCTAACGGTTCTCTGCTGTTTTGTTTCCGATTTTGCATTGTTATGCTAGGACGTGACACACAATCATTAAAGAGCATCTTTGGTTTGGTTTTAAGTGATCTGTATTATGTTATATATTACAAAATAAGTAAGAAGAATGTATGGAAGTTACTGTTTTTCTGTTTTGGTATTTGAAATGTATCTTCTACTGCCAAGATTGTATTCCTTGAAAGAGGTCAATATATTATGCACGTTTTCAGTGCTTTTCTACTATTCTTGTATGCCACTCAATTCCAATAAAATAAATGTGTATATTTGTATTTCTTAAGTCATATTTTGTGTACATACATTACTGTACATTTAGGCTGGTTATCTATATAATCACTTTGTGAACTGCTGATTTTAAATGGGATTCATAAAATAAATATATTTGATAAAGAACAATGAATTCAGTTCTTCTCTTTCTAATATGTTTTATAATGTAGCAATAAGCATGTAGGATAAAAACAAGTATGAAATTAACCATTTCAATTATACTTATTTTAGAACATGAATATTTCTATGAACCAAAGGATACAGTGAAATCAGTTAGGTGTTAACACATGATAAACAAAACATAGACTAAAGCATTATGAAAAAGTGCACGCCCTGAATATCACACCTTGTCACTTCCCTGTTTAACCCCCTTCCCCACAAAATCAGTTCAGCCTAGTGGCTTCAATTGTAACTTCCCAAACCACCCTTCTAGGTGCTTGTAGATAGCCCCATCTGTAGAGGGCAAATGAACAGTTTGGCATGCATCATAGAGTCCATAGAGAATTTGGAGCATTTGGATGGATATTATCAGATACGAGGAACTGCACAGATCCCTGAGATATGGGGCTGTGTGTTATTATGCTGAAACATCTTGTAATGGTGGCGAAAGACAGTTGTGGAGGTCCTGGGCTGACATGGTTACACCTAGACTGTGGTATTGTGGCTGGTTCGATTTCCTGACAAATTCTCTAAACAGAATTTACCTTTTTGGTAACAGCATTGGTGGCCATGTAGTTAAAGTAAAAGTCTCCCACTTAATGTTTTCTGAGGAGGCTGGTAGGCAATTACTCCAGGAGAAAATATCCTTTGTGATAATTTAAGAGCTCTAATCTGACACAGATAACTATCTGTTATCAGAAGGAACCATAACATGCAGGTTTGATCTAGTGAAGGTGTGCAACCTTCACTAGATCAATGTCAGGAACCATACATTATAATGGACCCATTGTCCGAACATTCCGTACCCAGGCTACTCTGGGTAAGCAAAAAGGCTTCTTTATATCAGATTAGAATACCCCACTGAGTTGAGACACCAGACAACATTGCTCCTTCAGAGACATTCTAAAACACCAAGCTTTCATTAAACGACTACAGGCATTTATGCAGTCAGCATGCCATCTGCAGGCTCCATCGAAACATCTGCAAAGTTGTGTTTTTTAACATATTTTAGAGTGGCCTTTTGTTGTCCCAGATGGGCAGTTGTGTAATAATAATGCTGTTTCATCAGGTTCTTGATATGTCACACTGTCGGATGTGATACTAATGTAATCAAATTTGTGCCTGAAAATTGAAAGTAATCCATTTTGTGCCCATTTCTGGGATATGTCATTTCAGCTCATAAAACATGGGACCAACAATTCACATGTGGCATTCATATTATTTATTTAATGACATTTCCCATATGGCTCTACAGTTCTTTCTTGATCTTTCTTGAATTGTATTTGCATTTTACCATAAAAGTCAGATAAGACTAAAATATTTCCTACAGTGAAGACAGGAAGAAGTCAGTTGTTTCAAAGAAAATCTTAATTTTGATTTACAAGCATTCAGAAAATGCCAGTTCTGAGATGATCAGCTGATTTAATCACCACACCCCCCCTTCCAGGATTATGTCCCATAGTTTCAGGGAAAAGGTGAGAAGACTGTGGTGTGATTAAAATGATGTATTACTTCACAATATGCTTTCATAGGAGAAATTTGCTATCAACCGAAAAGTAGTTGATTTGAGTTTAGAAACTGTGGATGCTGTGGGGTTAGAGGTCATTCAAACATCAGACATTGTAGATGTGAGAAGTTAAGAAGTCATCTGAATTTAAGGCAGGGGAAGAGGGCATGAAGGATCCATTCAAGTACTGGTCTGGCCAACAAAATGAAAGTCCCTGTAGTCAATCAAATTTGTCACAGATATCTTTAATCAGGAGTAAGACTTATTAATATTATTTTCTATTTAATACAAGAACAGGGGTAAAATAGATCTCTCCCCCTACAGATTGCCGCATTTTTCATGTTCATAATTCTCATGTTTGAATATATTTGTCTCACAAAATGTACATCTAAATGGATTTCTTCAACAGAATATTGCAGTGAAGTGCACAGAATTATTGACACCCTGGCTACGTCTAATATCTTCAGCCCCACTTACACAAGTAAAATCATGTAATGTGTTTGTCCTGATCTGAAAGAAAAGATCCCCGAAATTCTCTGTACACAGATGCATTACCAGTCATATTAAATCCATGGATTACAGTTTATGTATTTTCCGACAGAGAATATACATAAACATACAAATACATAAATATTTCCGGAAAATATTTAAAATGCTTACTGAATGTTGCATTTATATTTTTGTTCAGTGTAATAACTTAGCGTCAGCAACTCACATGTTCTGTCACATTAAAGAAAGTACAATTCAATGAGTCTAGCGTAGGAGAGTCTGACATTCAACAGTCACTGACAACACAGGGCTGCCAAATCTCTGACTTCTTGCAGCAGAAGCTTCCACATTTGGCTCACCCACTATAGTCTCTGCCTAATATTGGCTATCCACTTGCAGTTTTACCTTACATTAGAAAAATCTTCAGATGGAATATGGTGAAGAATTTAAATAAGCTTCCTTAGTTTCACTGTGCTCATGTCAGAGTGTGTATCTGCATGTCACTGCTTGTACAGCTGATGTCTCACATTAGTATCATTCAATTTTGACCATGTTTTTCCCAAAGTCATCATATCCAGCGCTGTCTCAATGTCATAACTCAAGATGGATTTGTGAGGGAGTTATAAAGCTTGACAAACATTATCCGAAAACATCAGTGTCCAGCAATTGTACATTTTTGTCATGTCCTGGCTATGCCCCTAGCCATCTTTGCGCTGGCTGGGGCCATAGTCAGGACATGACCAAAAGAGGTGACTCTAGCCACCTCTATGTGTTTTGGTCTCCCCAATTGGAGGCAGGTGTTCGTTATTGCCTCCAATTGGGGAACCTATTTATGTTGAGTGTTTTACCACAGTGGTGTGGTTTATTTTGGTTAG
>JACXGJ010002965.1:0-45871 GCA_016801105.1 Esox niger
CTGTATGCTATGCCATTCAGTAATGCTGTATGCTATGCCATTCAGTAATGCTGTATGCTATGCCATTCCGTAATGCTGTATGCTATGCCATTCAGTAATGCTGTATGCTATGCCATTCCGTAATGTTGTATACTATGCCATTCCGTAATGCTGTATGCTATGCCATTCCGTAATGCTGTATGCTATGCCATTCCGTCTCCAGAGTAAAATGTTCCCTACAGATGCTCTGGTGTGTGCATACATCTTTTGGTTTTATCTGGAGGAGGAACAAAGAGAGAAAAAACATTCCCTGGTAGAAACAAACTAACTTCTGATAATGTCAGTCTCTGTCATGGTCTCTCTTTCACACACAGACACACACACACACACACACACACACACACACACACACACACACAGAGGAAATCACAATCACACACAAGCACACCTCTCTGATAATGTCCCTGTCCCAGGCAGAGGGGGAGATGAGAGAAGGAGATACATTTCTATCACTTACACGGGATGGACAGATTGAATGGAGAAAATGTCAAGTGGAGAAAACTAAATTTTAATTCCTCTTGGTTTGTTTTCTCTTTTTATACCTTTCCGTTATCATGGTCCCAAAAAGACAAACAGTCTCCATCTTAGACATCCATTACCCCTATCTCTGCCTCCATTTTGGTCTCTCTAACATGTACACAAAAGCACAAACTCTGAAAATGTGGATAAGGACAGTAATCTCAGGGTGAATGTGTTGTGTGTGCATTTGATTTGTGAAATGTCGATATTGATTCAGGACTAAAAAAGGGAGAGAGACCTCATCACTGTGAGAATAGGAAAAGATTAGGGATTTTCGAGAGATCCACTGTCAGAACGGATGAAACTCAGAGGATTCAGTCTTCAGTGTGTTTGCGTGTGTGTGTGTGTGTGTGTGTGCTCGTCAGCAGCTGATGACATTCAAGTAGGATTTTAGCAGTTCATTTTCTCACATCTTAATATTTCATTTGACATTTTTTTTATTAAAAAATGTTTCATTCATGAGGTTATCCATTTGAGACCTTCATCCATTTCAAATTAGTACAGTGAAACTTTTCTCTGTTCATTTCATTGTTGATCACTTGCATTTTGTTAATCGCTCTTTGCACATACGCATAGAAGTGAAAAGAAAAATAGCAGAGCACGACCCAAAATGTTCTTGTTTGTTTGGTGTGTGTTGAGATCGTAGCTTATTCGGCCCGTTTCATCTGTCCCTCTGTTTCTCCCTGTGTCTGTGTGGGGATGTGTGCTTGTGTCTCATTGACACACTGTCAGAGAAGAACAATGGTTCATCGCACGTCATATACGAACACACAAATTGTTCTTACACACACACGTGCATGGACACATGCATTTCCCACAGTGTTGAATGACGTACCTCTTGGCTTTCCTGGGTATGTTTCTCTTATTTTCTTAAAAACTGTCTTTTGAAAATGTTTCGAGGATTCAGAAATCTTTGAGTTTGAGCTGATGTGAAGATTCGTTTTCTATAATTCTGGAAGTAGACTGATGGTTCTATGTTATTTTGTAGTCTCATTACATGCTTAAAGGGGCTCTGCATGTGTCTGTGTTAAGGTGGGGTGAGAGAAACTCTTTTCAAATGACATCCCATGTGATACTTGGCAAAGGCACAGGTAATTCTACTATAAGTGCTCAATTGGCTTTGGACTAGGCCTCTAAAAAGATTTCTCACCATTATGATTTGTTGTTCTCTCCAAATTCCTTCCTTTTTAGGGGAGGCAGGAAAGTGGTATTCTCCCCCTTTTACTCCCCTACTGCCTAATCAGTTGAAATCAGACTTAGACTACAGATGAGGCCATTGTGAGAAGGTGACCGAGGGAGAGGAACAGTGCAAATGGTGAGGGAAGTGCTTGACAGGATCTGAATGGAAACCTCAGAATGGAAACTCCATACACCAAGAATGTTCCCTCCTTCTGCTCAAACTGCAGATCCACGGTGGAATGTCATTAACTCACTGGTATTACTGTCTCTCTGTGTGTTCTACATCTCTCTCAACCTCTCTGTGTAGGAAGAAGATCCTTTATTGATTCAAAGCAGCACCATGGTAAAGACTAGAATGTTAAAACCTAATGAAATATATGCTGAAAGTTGTGGCTTGGCGTCATTTCCCCCGAGGAACAGTTTCTGACAGCACATCTGTAGTGAAAGACCTTCCATGTTTGAGTGGAGATAAATCAGGTGTAAGGTGGCAGGCATAGAATAGAAATACACAGGGAATGACACAAACAACTAACACTCAGGACCTATGCTCTCCCCTCTCCTGTCTCTATCTCTTTCTGTCCTCTTTGGGAAAATGCCAACTAGGCACAACATTCTGCAGGAGAGGCATATTTTTGTGATGAATTGGAGAGGGCAGTTATGATTTGTCTTTTCTCTCAAGTCATATTACTCTGTTATCTCCAAATTTGGACACTTTAAAGTCAACTTGCCACAAAGTCATCTTTTATAATGCAATCAAACCAGCTATCAACAGAGCCCTGCTCTTCAAACCAGCTATCAACAGAGCTCTGCTATTCAAACCAGCAATCAATAGAGTCCAACTATTCAATCTAGCTATCAACAGAGCTCTGCTATTCCAACCAACAATCAATAGAGTCCTGCTATTCCAACCAGCTATCAACAGGGCCCTGCTAATCAAACCAATTATCAACAGACCCATGTTACTGGAAATCTTTTTCATTGTTTATTCTTCCCTATCGAGGTGCAGCTACACACACACACACACACACACACACACCATGATCTTACCAACCCACAATTATGTTTACGATCCTTATTTAGTCCTATTATTTGCACTAATGCAACTATATAGGGCAACCAGTCAGAGATGGGCTTCAACCAGCAACACGGTGACAGCCTCACTACCACCTGGGATGTAGAAAACAATAAAGGCATTTCCTTCAATTAGTTTTCTATTTTCTAGAATATCTTTCGGCTCAGTGAGACAGCCGCCGGCTGTGAACCGATCTCTCACATATCCCGCTGCCTCCACTCTAAACACACTTAGATAGTGTTTCCCAACCCTGGTCCTGGCGGCCCACATAAGTCTGGTTTTTGGCCCTGCATATACACACCAGATTGAAATAAAAAGCTTTATGATGAGGTTGATTAGTTAAATCAAGTGTGAGTTCTAGGAAAAAATATTCAGCACCCCTTTGAAAAAGAGCAGATAACACCATCAGCCCTTTCCCGAAATACGCATAAACTCTCCTAAATACAGACTTACAGACTATTGAGCACGTATGCATGTCTGTTTTTCGGAAAAAACACAGCCTCTTTTAGCAGACAGGAGAGCACAAACAAATATGATGTAACAATCACTCCAAACTATGGCCACTGACAGTCAGATAGTGGAAAACTTGCCAATAGTTTATTTTGTAAATTACCTTAGTTTTAGTGGAAAACCCAAGTGGCATTACTCTGAAGACCGGTTAACATATACAGAGGGGATGAATAATATAAATTCTAGGAACGGAGCAATTTCACTTCTTTTCCCCTCATTGCACCGGTGATACGAATAGTGTCCAGATGTTTATCTTCAGAATGTGGCTGTTTGTTTCCAAAGTGCTGAATCACTGATCTCCGGCATTGAGCAATATTAGACCTTTTACACATGTACAAAACATCCTACATGACATTAAAACTATATGTTGTGCCTCTGTATTTTTGGCATGCCCCATACCCAAGAACATAGCTTAATAACATTAATGACATGCACCTACTCCTTAATGCAATACAAATAAATAAATACTTTAATCCCAAAACATACCTGAACTCTGAAATGTTTGAATGTGGATGGAGTGGAGTATATCGACACCACCAAATCCTTTTACATGGAATGACTGCTCACTCCCATTCACCATATCACTCACGTTTAGCTTCATTTGAAATGTTTTACAATTCAGTCATTTGGCATATGCATTCATTCATGAATCCGTTGTCAATGAATGGGGCAATCTACAACGGACTCTGACGCTTGGCACGTTTTTGCCATACCTTACTTTCTTTTCATGCATCAGTTTAAAACAATATTTTACGGACCCCCAGCGTGAGTTTTTTTGCGTGTGATTTCAGTACTCACTCAGAGTTCACAATACATTTCATTCCACAGCTTCCCATAAACACCACACTGCGTAATTGTTATGCATCAAATTTTTGGTTTCAATTATATAAGCAAACAACTTCTAGTAGTAAGTAGTCTAAGGTCAAAAGGTATATTGCATAATTATTGACCAACCGTAAAAAACGCAGTCCTTTTCAAGGTACTGACACCCTTCACTTGTTGCATCAATAGAACATATGCTAACAAGCAATTCATGTGTGTGAATCATTTATTTATGTAATTATTCAGAGGCTCTCAAAAGCTTATGACAAACTATGAATTCCGAATCTTGCATATTTTGTAATGGACAAATGTTTTTTCTCAAGAGCAATTCCCAAGGGGGACACCAAACGTAGTACTGCAATACTGTTTTAGTCTGCGCCATCGGTTTGCTCGCTACTGTTGCTCAGCAAATTCAGCTATATGGGTGTGTACCCTAACATCCTAAAATAAACTGACTGGATAAACCCCACATTAGATACCTGCATTTGAGTGCCTTTCAGGTGGTTGACACCAACACAGTCACCTTGCCAGCTAAGGAACACTACATACATTGCTTTGCAAGCTTCTCTCATAGACTAAAATTCAAATTGCTGCAAACACTGGGAAACGGTTACTGATGTTAAGGGCCGGCATCACAATTTTTTGAATCTTAGAAACGCAATATTAAGTGTCTGTAATCAGCACACGTGCTTTCATTGCGTGTTATATTACTGAAATTGAATAGTTATGTTTATAGAGATATATTTGGGAGGCACAATCTGTCCGGAAGACGCGCAAATGTAAATTACCATCCCGTCTCAGAGTTACTTATCTTATCATGTTCATATTTGGTTGATAAAAAAACATTGCACCGCCCACAAATATAACTTCTAGAAACTTTTTAAACAATCAATTTGACTGGTTGCCACCTCTCCCAGGATATGGTAAGATGTTCTAGTAATACTATTAGTTTTTTTGTCAGACGTATTGTTTTAAAAAATATATGATTGCTAGTGTTGGCTGCCTTGTCCTTATGTTTTGAGACTGTCATAATGGCAGGCTTTCTGATGTCAACTTCTCCCTAATTTGACCAAACGTTTTATTCCTCACCAGTCTCTGAAAACAGCTGATGATGGAATGTGGTACGGCATCCATTTATCATGATGTATCTGGCAAGCTAGTGTCAGTCACACTTATCACCACACTTCATTACCATTGTTGCATACACATGCACCAACGGACATTCACCTACAGGTATGCACAAGCATTAAAAACATACATACACACACACACGCATGCTGCATGCAATTATTCGGCTGATCAGTACTGCATTGGTGTATTGTGGTAGTGACATTAAATGAGCAGTTATGCGTGATGAACAAGCGAGCAAGTTCATTTATATAGCACGATTCATACATAGAAACAATTCAATGTGTTTTTCAGTCAAAATAAAATTAGAAAATGCAATGGAACACACCAAACGGCGGTCAGACATTAGTAAAAAGGCAACAAGCCATAAACTGTGTGTTGAGTCAACCTATTGAATTCCAGTTGACTGACAAAGGAAATGAGCCAGTGCTGTTGACATTTGCCACATTTTCATTAAAATCCCAGCAATGATAGTTAAAGGTTCAAAGGATTTTGGACCTTTTTGGGACATTTGCCAGTCACCAGGGTATTTTGCATTTATTGTAGGTGTGAGGTTAACAATAAAAGTTCCAATCGGGGAAGGAAATATAGAATTAAGGGGAATATGTTTTCTCACAAAAAATAAGGTCCAATTTAAAATTGGGTATATTGTCAGAAATGTTGCACCTTCGCTTGTGAAAGAGGGACCTACTGTAGGGAAAAGTTGCAAGGGAGAAATATGTTCCTAATTGAAAGGAACGAAGATAAGAGAGTATCGTGCAACATTACTTTTTTTAAGTAACTCTTCCAGAAAAGGCTGGAAACCCTGTCCTACTTATTTAGATGTTTTTTCCTGAAATGTTTGTTCTTTCATAGACATATTTACCAGTTTTTATAGCAACAGTTGCACACATACAGCAAACATAAGTGTTAGACTACTAGAACTCCATAAGAGTTCTTAGCTCCAACCTTTGAGTTTTTTTTTTTTATTGAGTGTTTTGTGACAAGACACCTTCAGAAAACAGTATTTGTATTGACTGTATATCCGGCTTTGAGCGAAACATGATGACCAGCTTGATACACAGGTTAAGTAACTGACAAATTGTAGCTCAGAAGGATGGCGTACTATAGACACTCCTTGAGAGTTTTATTCTGACATAAGACACAACCAGAAATATGCATTTTTGACATTTTGTATTAGAAGGCAACAGAGGTTAGACAGTCTTCTTGAGGTAGATCAGCATTCTAACAGACTGTTTCTTGGTCCAAATACTTATTTATGTTGGTGAATCAACATTAAAACACAGAAAACATGAATCTGATGTCAGCACAAACATGCCATAACATAATGTATGTAACTACTTCCTCCTGCCTATATAGTTATTATTTAAATATTGCCTCCTTCTGCCTCTCCGTTTTTCCTGCAGGTAGACTCTGTTACAGATAAAGGCTAAATATTTGTTTTTCAAAAGGAAACCCCTTCCCTGCTTTGAGTATAGTGTGTGTGTGTGTGTGTGTGTGTGTGTGTGTGTGTGAGTCATGCTAGCAGAGGTAAGTTTTCAGAAGTGTATACCCTTGTGGTTTGGGTTTCTCCTGGGGTCTTATGGGGTGAAATGAAAAGGGGGTGAATGTCATGTCTACAAGGCATCGTGGGTAGATGAGTTCCGTGTGAGTGAAGGCTGGTTGGATTTTGGCAGGTGTCTGCATGGCACTACTAGCATATACTGCATGTGTATATATCTTACTGGTCTCCACGTACACCGTTTGACTTTCTAATTGACTTTCTAACATCAGTTAAGGAATGATACACAGTATGGCTTTTAAATAGAAAATACTGCCACACACAGCCCTCTGTGATAAGATATGACATCTACTCTTAAAAAAAACTCCACATAAAGTAGTTAAAATCATCACAGTGCTGCCTTGCCTTTGGACTGCTCCATACACACACACACACACACACACACACACACCCAAGCAAGTGTATATCTGCGCACACGAAATTGCGTGTGGCCCTCTGGAGGTGTAGAGTCAACCAGAGGCCAGGCTAATGAGATGTAGCGTATGCTGGGTCCAGTTGTTTTCTGTGTCATGTTGCTCAGTTGTACTACATCAATGCTTGATTGTTGGAAGAAAACGTGTCCTTAGCAAGCTCCTGGATGGTCAGTAGGTTGTCACCATTCCCTCAACGTTCATATGGTGTCTTGTGTTTGCTGTGCTCCCCATTTAACATTGAAACCGTACTAACGGTTTGACTCACAATTTCATATACAATTTCATATTGAAAAATGTGTGTCCATTATTACATAATTTTTTTGGGAAAATGGACAGCA
This sequence comes from Esox niger, assembly GCA_016801105.1. Taxonomy (NCBI): domain Eukaryota; kingdom Metazoa; phylum Chordata; class Actinopteri; order Esociformes; family Esocidae; genus Esox; species Esox niger. The sequence continues at coordinate 7,582 of JACXGJ010002965.1, forward strand.
AACTGTTGGACTGAAAAACACATGGTGTGTCTGGCCTTGGAGTGGTTTTGCTCCTGCCAACCGTTCTCCTTGTCTTAATCTGGCTTTCTCACTCCGTCTTTTCTCCTTCAACCCCCCTTCCCCCGCCATCCCTTCCTCCCCTCTTCGCTCTCAGTGCATGGCAAGTTTGAGGCTGAGATCTTTTCTCCCTGAGACGTGAGCGGTTTGATCTTCAGAAAGTTAGATCTGTGTAGCCTGCCTAGCTGTGCTTTGGGACAAGTGTGTGTGTGTGTGTGTGTGTGTGTGTGTGAGCGTGTGTGTGTGCTGTATTGCGGTGTGTGCATGCCTGCTGTATGAGTGTGTGGGTGGTGTGTCTGTGTGAGTGAGGGAGGAGGGGAATATTCACGTTGGGCTTCAAAGTACAGGTGAGCGCTGCATCAACTCTAGATGGGTGATGAATGTGGTTCCAGAGAAAATGATATGCCAAGCAGTCCAAATGTACCAGCCGTCTGTGTGGCCAACTCTAATACTAAAACAGCCCTAATAGCTCTGGGGGAGGTGGCAGGGAGTGGGTCTGTGTATTTGCATCTGATTTGTTTGTGTCTCTGGCTCATATGTAGCAATTATGTGCATGTTGCCTTGTGTGAGTGTGTGCATATTTCCCTCAGTGTATGTAGGAGCATGGCAGGTAGGGACTACTTGGTGGGTTTAGTGGTTGTGGAAGGTGAGACGAGTGTGTGTGTGTGTGTGTGTGTGTGTGTGCGTGTGTGTGTGTGTGTGTGTGTGTGTATGTGTGTGTGAGCGCATGCATTGTTTTGAAGCATGGAAGCGGCGCAGAGCGGAGTGTTGTTCAGGCATGCTGTAGGAAGTCTTTGTTGCCTGATGAAACAGTCGGAGGAAGGAAGCTGGGAGACTTGGATAGAGAGACAGATTGAACTGAAATAACCTGCTAGCATCTCCAAACCATTGGAGTCGTCACATTTTGTAAAGACTGAAATTAAACCTCAGAAACTAAATCGAACTTTTCTGTTGAGTTGACTTCTTCTAAAAGGTTTCCAGTGTGAAGGGCAGTCATCTGATTCCAAGCTAAACAGATTGTTTACTCACAGCAAAGTCTTGGAAAAGAGTACAGGATGAATGAGCCAATTGGAAACTGGGAATGATTAGGTGGCCAAGGTAGTACGAACACCAAGCTGGGAATTTAGCCAGGTATACACTGGGATTCAATGAGACCACAGACTATTAGAAAACATAGAACACATCTAATGAAAATGACCGGACATAATCACGGACCGAAGCAGAAGCAAAATAATGGTCCTGTTTAAAATTAGATTTATCTTATATCGGATAATCTGTTCATGAGCACATTTACTACTATTATTTGAAAGGTAAAATGTACAAGTGTTATGATACAACCAGATGTGACACAACAGCTACGCTGAATTTGACATAAAGCAATGCTTTATAAATGGTGGAATAAGCACTTATATTAAATGGAAATGTCACAAATACTTCAAACATTTTTATTCCAAGCCAAGATAGTGGGTTTTATTCCCAAGACAACCCACCTTGTCTGATATTACAATTGTAAATTGCTTTTGAAAAACATGTCCGCTAAATGCTATATTGAAAATATTCTATTTGATTCTAGCCCTCCCCAAATGACCTGCTGCACACCCAGACCTAATTTGATTGGTCATGTGATGGGTGGTAATATGTCAGAGACAGGTTGAGGTCACTTTTAGTCAAGATGCGATATTTTAATATAAGTGTGTTTTGGGTTGAGCTTGGCAATATTCAGGCTACTGGGGTCAGGGTGAATAATATTTACAAAACCATTTTGCTAAATTCCTGAGAACCATTTACCCTAACCCAACAACAACGAGTTGTCGAGGTGTAAACACTAACAAGCATAATTAGTCAACAAGCTATTTTGACATGAATAGGGAACACGTAAGATCACTTGTGTTTTGGAAACTGTGGATGACAACATCAGAGAGAGGCAGAGGAATAGTAAGAACTTTCTCTATATATATATTTGAGGCACTGTACTTGACCATGTTCATATATTTGATATGACAATGAGGGGAGCTGGACTGTACAACCAGACCTGAGCCTTTTCACTTTTGCATCAATTGTCCAGACTTTCAGAAATGAAAAAAGGTTACTTAATGTAAACGTATCTGACTGCTGTGCTGACCACCCTGTTTTCAGTACTCAGAAACTGCATGCATTTGCACATGAACTTGATACTTGTATTCATAGTTTATTAAATACACTGTGTGTAGAATGGAGACACCAGTTGATGGTAGTGCACTCAGATGGCCCGAAATCCCGTCAACCTTTGTAAAAATCGGCAAATAGTCATGAGCATAAATATATAGTGATGGATGAATATTGGCTACGTTTACAGTGTTGTTTGTGCTCCAGAGATTGCATTCTTCATGTCATCAGGTCAACCAGTGTGGCTGGGATTGCACGGTGCAGTGTTTTACCTGGCAGATACAGGAGTTAATGAATGTCGGTCATACATTGGTTAGGAGATTAGGAAGAGTAGTGCTGTTTCCATAGTCTTCTCTTGAATGCCCGGTGTGCCTGTGCAGGCCTCTGTCAATAACAAGGCTGTGCTCACACTAAGTCTGTGCACAGTGAAGATATTTCTATGTTCAGGCCTTCACAGTGGTCAGGTATTCTGCGAATGTGTGCTCTTTGTTTATGTCATGGTGGCATTCCCATTCATTTGTTTTGATTCTTTCTGTCGGTCAAATCATTCTGTGTTTGCCCCATTTTGCTCTCTTTCTCTCACTTATTCACTCTCCCTTTCGCTTTCATGTGGTTTTCACACCAAGTTTGGGATTGTCTTTTTTTTCCAGAAGTCTGGCATGTTTTCCCTGTTAGTTTGGTTCATTTGGCTGGTGTGAACACTCTATCCACACCTGGGAGCACATTTCTAGGCATGCCATAGCGTGCAAAACAAATGGTGCTTTCGTTACAATTTTATTCTTACCATGGTCCACTTCTCTGGAGGTGAGACTGTAATCTGGACACAGCCATAAACCAGTAATGCAGTGCTACTGGCTGTTTGACTACAATTATTTGATGACATTCATGCAGTTACATAAAATCTCTCCCACATTCTCTAAGTAGCAACACATTTATCGGTGCTTACGATGGGAGATGGGAGCTACTGAATCTAGCCTATGCATCTGGCATTAGAACGGTTGTTTCCTTCTGCATTTGGTTGAAAGACCATACAGGGAACTAGGCTGGGGATGAGATGGTCGAGGAGAGATTGTAGACCCAACCAAAGGTGCCCCTAGATGGGACCAACCACACAGGAAATAGCCCCGCCCGCTTAGTGAACCCTGACTCCAGACCTCTGGAGACATCAACAGACCACCAACTGCCCCGAGAAAAGGCAGGTATTGTGCACAGAAAGGTATGGAATGATGCACCCTCCTAGTAGAGGCATGGGACAGCATGGGTAAGACAGCACTGGAGATGGGACAGCACGGGTAAGACAGCACGGGAGATGGGGCAGCATGGGTAAGACAGCACGGGAGATGGGACAGCACGGGTAAGACAGCACGGGAGACGGGACAGCACGGGTAAGACAGCACGGGAGATGGGACAGCACGGGTAAGACAGCACGGGAGATGGGACAGCACGGGTAAGACAGCATGGGAGATGGGACAGCACGGGTAAGCACTGACTCAGCCCCTGTAATGGAAGTGGAGGAGTATCCCGGTGGAGAGAGAGGAGCCCACCTGGGCGGGCCAGAATAGGAACCAGGCAACCCTAGTTCAGCCGGCCGGCTATTAAAAGTGATGAATGGTGCTACCTTCTCTGAATTCAAACCCGGGTATCTCACATGACATTATCTCAAAGTTAGTTATTGTCGCCTATATTTATAGTTATTGTATAAATGTCAACGATGTCGTTGCTCTCAAAAGTCGAAGTTAGGTCTTCCACGTGAGAGGCACTTCTTTAACCACTACACCATGGCATTACACCTTTCAGCAGTTGTAGAGGATTGTGTTAAACTGACTAACGTTTCTTATTTAGTTCACCTCCACCACAAATAATGTCTATGAACTGTATGGCTTTTGCCACTGGCTGTTTTAACAGCTTATTAGCCAGTAATTGGCTTGGTAGTATCTACTAACTTCCTAGGAATTATCATAAGAATTGAGCAGTTACTATTGAGACTGACAATGAAGTTTTCCATGCCAGAAACAGTTGCAATATAATCGTATACAGTCTCAGTTAAGGCTCACTATAATGTAGATACTAATGGTTTTAGCCAGCGTTTTCGTCTATATGAATTCATTCATAACACGTAGATTGCTTCACCTGGGAGGAGATACGAACTCGGGGCCTATAGTTCAAAAGTCTGCTTCTCTAACCATTACTCTATTTTACAAGGGTCAGTCAGTCAGTCAGTTCAGTCAGTCAATCAGTCACTCACTCAGAGACATTCACTCTTCTTAGCCGGCTCCGCTTACGCAGTTCAGCTCAAAACATCCTATTAGTATAGTTCTTTTGCCCGTATTTTCTTCTGTACCGTAACCTGTGATCTGACCTTCTGCCTGGTTTTGGACTATGCCTTTGCCTGACCCTGTGGATTGTCTGCCTACTCTGACATCCTGTGTTACCGACCATTTGAACCTGGACCATAAAGCCTCCTGCTCCTACTCTGTTGTTGTTGAATAAACACCTGCTGAGCTTGAATCCTACACTCTGACTTCCTGGATTGTATTCGTTACAGGACCGGACTAAACCTAAATGAGACATGGACCTTATATGAAGTAAATGTAAATGTCTTTACAGGGAAAATGAATGATGAAAGGCAGAAAGAACCAGCATTATGTTTAGCCTTTTGGTTTGGTATGGGGATTATGACGTGTCAACTTCCATAAAATATAGACCTATGATAAAATAAACCAACTGAAAAAGTGAGATAACAACGTTTCTAGCCTGGGGAATCATTTCTATCCCTGGTCACTCCTACTCTGTTACTGTTAAACAAACGGCAGCCCAATACCGCATCAAACGTAATCTGCATGGTTTTTCATCACTTGGAAAATGGTACGCAATGAGAAAACAAATGTATTTCAGTCACAGTCCAGCCCCACACACAAGTGGCATAGCAACTCCGGATTATTACCGGGCAGGCACACCCTCCCCTTAGACAAATATAACAATTACACAATTAATATATAGACATCCTAAAGTAGATGGCTTTACAAAATGTTTTCTTTGTGATTTCTGAGAGGCAAAGTTAATCAATTTATTGTTTTTAAAGCCTGAAAAGAAAAATCATCATACTGTAAATAAATAAATACCATGAAACAGTGGAATCAAAAAGTAGATTTAAAACAAAGCTATTATACTATTAAAGTTGTAAAGACAGAATTTCCTGAAGCTTTGTAAAAAGTTACAGTGAAATGTTTGGCGGTTGGCAGTAACATCAATCAACACACGCCAGCTAGAGGCACATATTCACTGGAGAAACTGACTGTAGACTGTGTCAGTTTACTAAGATTGACACTCACTTGTAACCTAAACATGTCCTCAGCCTGTGTATCTGGTAATCCAGTTCATTCAGTTCCCAACTCCCCACTCATGTAGGAGACCAGCATTAGATGGGACGGCAGTAACATTAATACCTTCAGGTGTCTGCTTTCCCTTCACCTGTGGACTTTTCTATTTCCCAGGATAAACGTTCAATAAGTTGCATACACACAATCACACACAAACACTCATACACTAACTCACACACACACGGCTGCACGGTTAATGGAGCCTGCTGAACAGCAGCTGTCCAATATGAGTGGACACACTCACAAGATGACATGAGCCATGAGAGACACACACACACACATGCTGACTCAATTAGGGTACTGAGATAAAATTCACAGCTTCATCGAGTTTCGTTTTCATCTAAATTTGACCTTACCATCGTCCAATAAAAAAATATACTTATCGTATCTTTTTCAGATGGAATTTTAAAGTTTCTGCTTTCGAGGCAAATAGCCCAGCACACCCTGAAAAAGGGAAACTATTTATGAAGTAAAAGTCATTTTATCTCTCTCCCCTTCTGTTCCCTCGTCTTTCTTCCTTGTCCTGTTGCTTGAATTTCCTGCTCCTATGCGAATGCAGCAGAGGAGAGGGGAATGAGTTGAATAAATCCCCAGGTTTATCACTCTCAGCATGTGGCTGTTTAGGCTTTCAGAGACAGAATTCAAATAGTCCGCTGGCTCAGACTAGACTCCTATTGTTAGATACGGTGACTGTGTTAACTTTCCTCTCGATTGGGTGCCATGTCCTTGCCACTAAAACAGGAACAGGAACTATGTTTTTAAACTAAATGTAAGCTCATCTGTTGTGAGTGTGTTTGAAGAAAGAAGCATCAGGTAGAGCGAGCAGAGAACGAAGAGCACAGCAAGTCTGCAGGTTTGGTGGAGTCAGATAGTGGGGAGGAGGAGAGTGCAGGTGAGGTGACAGACAGTCACATAAAGATAAAACACTGTCACACCATTCACCTCAGAGAGAGGGGGGTGGACGGAAAGAGTGGAGGAGATGAAGGAGGAGGAGATAAAGGGAAGAAGGGTGTGTATGAGAGAGATAATAAAGAGCAAGTGTGTGAGGGAGAACAAAAGAGGAGGACTAAGGGACAAGCAGAAAGAGATGAGGAAAGAGAAGGAAACGAGAGAGGCTTAACACCAAAGACAGGCAGAATGGACACCTCTCCAGGGGCACTCATTGAAAAAGGACCAGTCATTTCAAGCTCTCAGGCACTTCTTGGGTTGAATATCAAGACTGGAGGTAAGGTTCAGAGGCGTATATAGTGGAGCAAAATGGTATTTAGTTAGCCACCAATTGTGCGAGTACTCCCACTTAAAAAGATGTGAGAGGCCTGTCATTTTCATCATAGGCACACTATGAGAGACGAAATGAGAAAAAAAATCCAGAACATAACACTGTAGGATTTTTAATAGATTTTTGGTAAATTATGGTGGAAATTATGTATTTGGTCAATAACAAAAGTTAATCTCAATACTTTGTTGTATACCCTTTGTTGGCAATGACAGAGCTCAAACGTTTTCTGTAAGTCTTCACAAGGTTTTCACACACTGCTGCTGGTATTTTAGCCCATTCTTCCATGCAGATCTCCTCTAGAGCAGTGATGTTTTGGGGCAGTCGCTGGGCAACACAGCCTTTCAACTCCCTCCAAAGATTTTCTATGGGGTTGAGATCTGGTGACTGGCTAGGCCACTCCAGGACCTTGAAATGCTTCTTACGAAGCCACTCCTTCGTTGCCCGGGCAGTGTGTTTGGGATCATTGTCATGCTGAAAGACCCAGCCACGTTTCATCTTCAATGCCCTTGCTGATGGAAGGAGGTTTTCTCTCAGAATCTCACAATACATGGTCCCATTCATTCTTTCCTTTACACGGATCAGTCGTCCTGGTCCCTTTGCAGAAAAACAGCCCAAAGCATGATGTTTCCACCCCCATGCTTCACAGTAGGTATGGTGTTCTTTGGATGCAACTAAGCATTCTTTCTCCTCCAAACACGACAAGTTGAGTTTTTACCAAAAAGTTCTATTTTGGTTTATTCTGACCATATGATATTCTCCCAATCCTCTTCTGGATCATCCAAATGCTCTCTAGCAAACCTCAGAGGGGCCTGGACACGTACTGACTTAAGCAGGGGGACACGTCTGGCACTGCAGGATTTGAGTCCCTGGCGGCGTAATGTGTTACTGAGGGTAGCCTTTGTTATTTGGTCCCAGCTCTCTGCAGGTGATTCACTAGGTCCCCTCGTGTGGTTCTGGGATTTTTGCTCACCGTTCTTGTGATCATTTTCACCCCACGGGGTGAGATCTTGCGTGGAGCCCTGGATCGAGGGAGCTTATCAGTGGTCTTGTGTCTTCCATTTTCTTATAATTGCTCCCACAGTTGATTTCTTCACACCAAGCTGCTTACCTATTGCAGATTCAGTCTACCAAGCCTGGTGCAGGTCTACAATTTTGTTTCTGGTGTCAGCTCTTTGGTCTTGGCCATAGTGGAGTTTGGAGTGTGACTGTTTGAGGTTGTGGACAGGTGTCTTTTATACGGATAACAAGTTCAAACAGGTGCTATTAATACAGGTAACAAGTGGAGGACAGAGGAGCCTCTTAAAGAAGAAGTTACAGGTCTGTGAGAGCCAGAAATCTTGCTTGTTTGTAGGTGACCAAATACTTATTTTACAGAGGAATTTACCAATAAATTCATAAAAAATTCTACAATGTGATTCTCTGGATTTTTTTCTCATTTTGTCTCTCATGGTTGAAGTGTACCTATGATGAAAATTACAGGCTTCTCTCATCTTTTTAAGTGGGAGAACTTGCACAATTGGTGGCTGACTAAATACATTTTTGCCCCACTGTATATAGGCTGTGCAATTGCACTGGGGCCCGTAGAGAGCGCAGGCCCTCCAACAATGTGATGGGTGGCGAACAGACCGTTGTTTGCTCAGATTGCTATCTCAAAATATTGAAAAATGAACTCACATTAAATGTAATATGGTGCTATTTGCTATATATGCCCTCAAAATGCAAACCCTTCTTTGTCAAGGTTTTAATTCTTTGGGTAAATGAGTCAATTGCCATCTATAAAAAAATGTTTTCCTTATTCTACATAAGCTATAAATCAACTAAATTATTATTATTTCTTTTATATTTCTATATATACAGATACGTAGTAATGATTGCTGGGTAATATGTATGTTGTTGTACAATGTCAAGTTTATATTTGATCACGACGAGACAATACAATATAATTAGTTTAGGTGCAAAATCTGAACATCCAGACTGACATGATGAGTACATCTGCAAGCCGAGTGAGCAGCAGCAGGTGGTAAAAAAAGACTAGAGTGGAAAGAGCAGGAGAAGCTTCCTAAATTCAATTCTTTTGGCTTCTTGTATATTCTCCCGCCTATGGTCGACCCCACAGTCCCCTCTCCTAGCTGCAGAGACATAAGGCCCAGCAAGGTTTTATCAGATTTTCACATGTACTGTCTCTGGGTGAAAATCTATCATGAGGCCTTCAGAATTTCTAATGAATCCACTCTGCTGTTGAAGCAAATGGGGACTATGTGGCTGATTGGCATATTTCTTACCAATCCGATTTCAAGTTCGCCATGTTGGGCGTATTCTTTGACATGCCGTAGCTTTCTAGCTTGGCTAGCCATCTACATCCTTGATGGTTTCAGTCACCATGTATTCATGTCTCTGTAACGACTGTATTATAACTCTCATAGGTGTTGAGCCTTGTGTTAAATCACTTTATTCCACTCGATAAACGTTACTGTCACTGAATATGTGGTGGTTACATGACAGTAGCCTACAGCCCTAGTGTCACACTGAGGTTATTAGAAAGAGGTGTCATTGCTGGAAGATAGCATTGAAGGACTAAATCTAAAATACACGGCCTGCTGCTGCCGAGCAGCAATGCAGCAGTGCTTTCTTCAAGAGGATTTGGGGTATCTCGCGAGCTGACATGCCCCTATTTAACAGGTTGTTATCAATGGGGAGACAGGTTCCTGCCGAGTGCCTGTTTCATTGTGTGTGTGTTTTTCAGATCTGGGTAAAGCTGCTTTGAGCGCCATCGCACTTTAACCCTCTGTTTACGTTAACGCGGGTCAGAGCACTATCCATGGTTCCGGTAGCTTCCACTTTGACATCTACTCTCCAAATGCAGTTGCCTAAGTAACTCATTCAACTGTAAAATCCACATGTGTGCTTCATAACTAGCAACTAGCATGCGCTTGGACCCGTTGTGATAACATTACGCCAGTGGTAAGGTTCCAATTGTCATGGGTAACTTCCTTCTCGCCTCTCTTGTTCTTGCATCCATCATCACTGTACCGTAGCTGAGATGGAACTACTTTCCCACTAAATACAGTAAGAAATTGAGGAAATCGTGGACATTCTGTCTGAAATTATTGCCTAACAGACATGACAGAGAGGTAATTATCCAATCAGAAATCAATGTAGGCGTGCTGTAGACATGACAGAGATGATTCAAGTCCTAATGACATGGCAGTCTCCATAGCCGTCCACACATTAACTATTCAACACAGAATAACCATTAATCTGGACATAGGCCTCACAAGTCAAATATTTATTAGCTCTGATTAGGAGATCCATATTTTAGATGCGACTGTGTCTGATTCCTCTTAGTATCTTTAAATATTTAAATTTGTTCAGACTTGACACCAGCTAATGAATCCAGATGTACATCAGAAAATGTACTTCATTCTGTGTCAAAAGATCTGTATTCAGCATTCAGTCATGTGAAAAAGTACAACCCTGGAAAGTGGTATTTTTTTCACATGTTTGGACACAAGGGTATTTGAGCAAAATGCCATGCATAATCATTGATAAAAGAAAAAAGCAATTCACAAATCACACCAAATAAATGTAACTTTATTTATTAAACGAAAATAAACAGATATTAAATGTCAGTGTTGAAAAATTTGTAGACCCTTATCTCTGTTAGCTGGTACTGGCAGAATTATGGGCTTCTGTAATGTTTCTTCTAAAGGCCTCAGACAAGTATTTTGGTCTTGTCATGATGTGTAACCACACACCTGTATGGTTAAGATCAAACCAAACCAATTTTCTAATGGTTTTGTAATAATTTTACACCAGATTTAGTAGACCTGATTCTTATTTTAGCTATTTTAGCTGACAATAAATGTACAGGTCTACTAAATTCTTCCACTTATTAATTGTATACATGGTTACATGCAAGTCACATGTTAAATTGTGCTGCCATTATCAGTGAATGACATCTCAACTATCAATGTATCCATTATGTAGCATTTTCAAGGGGATGAACTAACTTTTTCACATTGTTCTTGATTCCTCTCCTAGATTCCTGTTTTTTTTCAGGCATTATCTAAACTGATTTAAAACTTTTATCAATAATGAATCCATGGGAATGTTCACAAAAAGTTTTTAACATCAATGTCCATTTTCACTACAGTCTGTGCTAGCACTGTGGGAAACATGAAAATCTCAAGATGGCTGGGGACGTGGATAAATTCTTTGCCAAAGCTAGAACTCTCTCTCAGGGAGATTGTGTGCTATTGGTTCTGTGTGTGTGTATATGGATTTGAGTGTGTGTGTTCTTTGTTCCAATGTAGGAGTGGTGTTTGAGTGTTTAACTTCTCATGGCCAGTGACTGTGCTTCAGCTCCAGGAGCATGGGAACCTGAGCTCTCTCTAGACATCCGTTGGTTGATCAGTTAGCCTACTCAACTCTAATCTGGTTGAAGAGAAGCGATTTAACGGAAGCCATTACTTCCCTGAGAACACCAACACAGACCCCGCTATACGACCACGCACAGTGTCCAGTGTACTTCTTTCTGGTGTTTCTTCATGTCCTTGTACTTCTCCCTCTTAGAAAGTTTGTGACTAACTCTTTTTACACTCCTTTACAAATTACATTGTAATTTCAAGCATGTTTGATGTAAGATCTCGCAAATCTTATGAATATATGGGGGTAATGAGGGAAACATGTGAGGAGAGAGAAAATGGATGCCAGATGATGTGTGAAAAGATTGGCCTTTTATATAAACAGACAATTTGATGCATTACTTCAATTAGGCCTGCTTTTGGGGTTGGCTGGTTAGCAATCCATTAAGCAATATGCAAATAGAGAGAAGGCAATGGGGATGCAGAGAAGAGAGGAGAATGCTGTATAATTGGGCCAGTCTGCTTTCCCCTGCTACTGGCTTAATGAGGCACTCACACGCATGCACGCGCACGCACATGCACGCACATGCACACAAAATGACTGTTTTCTGTTTGCTCGGTTAAATATTTTTGAATGCTAAGTTAGTTGTATGGGAATTCATGGCTATACAGCTCCAGGTTTGTGTGTAATGAAGACACGGGCTTTGTTCATTTTGGTGCATCGTGAGTCCATTCTAAAGCTATTGATGTGTCACTCTGTAGCATGGGAGCATCTACAGGGACCGTGATCCAACACTGACCTGAGCAGGTTTTCCCACTCATCACAATGTTTTGCTTTTACAGATTTTAGGTGTAAATCTACAATATCTAGTCGATTATATGGAATCTACTTTACATGAGATTACTTGATAATGGAACTTGGATGTTGCTGTAATGTTGCTAACACCACTTAAATCAGCTGTTGGATTCTCAACTTGATCTCCCTAAACCTGACGTCAGTACATCCTTCATCCCCTGTGCTGAAACAACTCCAAACCGCATTAAAACTTATAGTAATATGAGAGTATAATACAGGACCTGAATATGCACAGAATAACGACTAACCCTGAAAAGACATGGCCAGTCTGATAACAAAAGCACCTTTTTAGAGACAGATGTCCTTCAGAAAGAGTAGGACCTGAATATGTAATAAATAATGAAAACATGTATTTCTATTGCCATGTGTCTGTCGATCCACTTTCTCCCTCTATCTTCCTCTGCCTCCCTCTCCCTCTTTCTGTCTACCGCTCTCTCTCCCTATTATAAACCCTGTTGGTTTTGTTCTTTTATCCCCTCTCCTCTCGTTTGGTGACCTCTGTGTCTCATTCTCATGCTAAACTGCTGCTCATTGTCTATCGACATGGCACCACATCAGTCAGCCAGCCTGAATATGGATACAGTCTTAACAGAGAAACAGAGAGGGTTTATGTAGATTAAACTCTCTCTTTTCCATCTCTTTTTCATAAAGATCCCCATTACGGCTAACCCTGCACCCTACAACTGCTACCACTCCAATGTGGAGACACAGAGTGTGTGCGCGTGTGCGTGCCTGGGTGCACTGACCCAACATTAATGAATTATCTCCACTAACGGACAATAGTGCCTCTGATATGCAAAACCAGGTCCAATCAGCAGCTGTGTTAGTGTACTTTTGCCTACACACTCTCATTCTCTCAGAGACCCTCTCAGCCATGATGGTCCTGTGGTCCAATATAAATCCACTTAAACCTATTGTAGTGTGTTCTGTTGGCTTGGACAATGATCCGATGTGTGTCTGTCAAGAGGTGGAGTGAGAGGATACAGGTGTAGTGCAAGACAAACAATGTAGATTCATAACTTGCTATTAATGCAATACATTTGAATTGGATGTGATCCATTTACTTGATTCATTTGCTAAATAGATTTTGTTCTATTAACAAACATTCCGTACAACAGAAAGGGATAATTCAGAATTTTTTTAATTACCAGAGAATCTGCAAAGATCTGTATTGCCTCTGTTTGGAAAAGCCTACCTTTGAAGACGGAACAGGGCTCCCATCAGGCAGTTTTCTTTAAAAAGCCAGTAAAAAAATTCTACAATGTACACATTTCTATCCTGCAATGTCATGGCTGACAGGAGAAATGTTGAGACAATTGTACAATTGAACAAATCCAACAGCTCTAAAGAAGTCTAGGCTGCTAGCTGTCTAGGCTGCTAGAGTATTTTTTTTCCTTCTTTCAGCCCCTTGATATTTTATTGGGGGCAGGAGTACAGAATCTAGACCAGCTGTCTGGTATCATCATAACTTGACATGGTAACAGCTAGCAACAATCAGTTAATTAACTTAATTTCTTTGATTTTGTCACCCATTACTTGATTAGTCCCCTACACAGGAGATTGATACACAACCAAACACACACAAAAATGATTATCCCCACGTGCAGATCATTATACATAATAAATGTATTCCCTGTTTACCTCATTTACCACAGCAATGTAAAACTAATTTTGAGTTATTCCAGTTCAGTGAGCTCTTAAACAGTTTTGACTAAAATGTGTTTACTGTTCTGTTTATGTGTATGTTTGTTCTCTGCGACCCTCTGAAATTGTATGTGTTGTAAGGTTTTGATAAAGTTATTGTTTTAATCTTTTTTTCTGTCATTACACAAAATGAGTGGATAAATGTTTGAGAAGCTGTCTGGATGATCATTTCTATCATTTTGGTTATAATCCGATTGTGTAGAACAGCTGCCTTTTGGAAAGACACTTCAAGACGCGGATTAACTGCAGATACCTCGATAACCAGAAGAATAGTGGAAATATATTGCTCCAAAAAATTAAGGGAACACATAATCATCACAGTATAACACCAAGTCAATTACATTTCTGGGATCTCAATCTGTCCAGGAAGCATACGCGATTGTGAATCTGTGTTACAAGTTTTGGTGCAAATGAAAGTGACAACACGCTGGTGCAGTGGGGTGCAGTGGGCCCTGGGTTCCTCCAGGTGCAGGACAATGCCTGGCCTCAGGTGACCAGAGTGTGTAGGTGGTTCCTGGATGACAACGGCATTGATGTCATTGACTGGTCCTCACCTATCCCAGACCTGAATCCAACTGAGAACCTCTGGAATGTTTGGATCATATATCGTAAATCCGAAGCTGCCAAGTAGACTACAGACCCTCCAGGTGCTCACTGATGCCTTGATCCAGGTCTGGGAGGAGATCCCCCTGGGACACATCCACCGTCTCATCAGGAGCATGCCCTGGTGTTGTCGGGAGTGCATACAGGCACGTGGGGGCAATAAACACTACTGAGACACATTACGAGTTGCCGTGATGAAATTCACATGTTGGCACACAAGTTATTTAGATTTTCGTTGTGATTTTGAATCCAGCCCTTAGACTAGAGCATGAACAGATGGACAATGACAGATAAAACCGGAGGGGCCTAATATGTGTCTCCAGTCTCTCTAAGAGAAGGGAGTGATCAATAGTGTCAAAAGGAACGCTAAGATCAAGAAGCAACAGGACGGATGCGTAACCTTTGTCTGAGGCCATTAGACCGTCATTTGTTACCTTTACGAGTGCCGTCTCAGTACTATGATGGGGTCTGAAACTGGACTGGAGCATTTCATAAATGTTATTTGTCTTCTGGAAGGCATTCAGTTGTTGGGAAACACATTTTTTGAGAGGAATGGTTGGTTAGATATTATGTCTTGATCCAGATACCATTTTTTTTTTGAAGAGGCTTAATTTCCGAATGTTTTTGTTTGTTTGGTACACATCCAGAGGAAGCAATTTATTTTGTCCAACATTGGCAACATTGGCTGACCTAGCACTG
The DNA here is from genome assembly GCA_016801105.1 of Esox niger. Lineage (NCBI taxonomy): Eukaryota > Metazoa > Chordata > Actinopteri > Esociformes > Esocidae > Esox > Esox niger. The sequence goes on from JACXGJ010002965.1 coordinate 22,669, forward strand.
GAAATAGCTCCTTAAGTCATTTTATTGGAATTGGGTCCAGCTGACAATTCGTGGGTTTAGAACTCATTACAAATTTATTAAATGTATCAAGCGATACGAGCTATACAAAACTCTCCAAAACACTCCGAATCAACTTAAACTAAATTGGAATCTTCTGGACTTTTTCTGAAGAGGTGCAACATTAGATTAAATTCTACTTTATTGTCATTGAACAAGTACAAGCACAGTACAACAAAATGTAGTCAGCATCTAACCGGAAGTGAAAAGAGAAGAGGGCAGTATTAAGTATATACATATTACAAGTGGAATGTATAGATGTGTAATGAAGGCAAATGCAGTACAAATAGCAATACTTAGTTTCCAATTAGGGAAAAAAGGGAGGGCAGAAAAACCACAAGTATTAAGTATATTGTATTTTACAAGTGGGGTAATAGTTGTGTAGGTACAAAAGGCTAATGGCATTGTAGATGTGCAATCAAAGCATACTGAAGGAGTGAGGTAGCATGTGCAACCGGGATGCAGAGTTTGCAGCAAAGAGGTCCCCGAGGTAAAAATGTACCTGTAACAACTGAAAACGACCACTATCAGACTTTACAAGGCAGTGTCAGAGTCCAGTAGTACAAAGGGAGTAGTGCAGTAAGGTCCCTGAGAGTCAGTACAAAGGGATGGGCGGTTGGGTATGGTTAGTGATGTGATGGGTTACAGTGTTCAGCAGGGTTACAGTAGATGGAAATAAACTGTTCCCGAGCCTGCTGGTGTGGGAATGAAGAGATCTGTAGGGCAAACATTTAGTGGCCTGGATGTGTATTCGCTGACATATCTATGAAGACCCTGAACCAGTTCTAAAGAAGCATCATCTTTGCCTTGACTTCTGTCCTGCATGACTGAAGCAATTCGCATGGCGCAAAAATGAAGCACCCGCCACTTCTCTGTGCACTGGTTTCATTGACATTATCTCATCAGCTGCTCAAATGTCACCCTGCAAAACACTTTGGGCTGACCAAAACTTTTCATAGGCTAATGCCTGGCTCTAGTGAAGCCATTGACGCAACTTCCCTGCACCATGATTTGCACCTTAGAGGCTGTTTTCACAGGTACATGATACACACCACTTCATGTAAACAGAAAACGACCTCCGCCACACAGTGGACACACTCTGTGCACCCTCACACTCACACAATGTCACTAACATCCACAAACACACACACACACACACACACATGCCCTTAAGCTTTCTCTTCATTATTCTGATATGCTGTTCCATGTATATTGTACACTGGTCAATTTTCATGTTGTTTCATTTCAAACCCTTTTTACTTGGTTTTCTATTTTTGAATTGTATTGTACTATCTCGCTCAAATATTAGATGTCCTTCATTTATCTGATTGCATAGTATTTCTGGAGCTGAGGCACGAGCGTTTGGCTACACCAACAACTTCTGTGTTTCTATGTCTGTGAATAGGAGGATGTGTCAGAACTGTATACATGCCTCACTGCATATTGGAGTTTTTCTTGTAAACAATAAAATTAAAACATTGATTTATGGGCATATTGAATAATACAGTGCCCTCAATGCATTGGGACATTAAAGTTAACATTGTTGTTTTTGCTGTACAATCAAGCCTCACCAGTGTTTCTAATTGATCATGTGCTACCTGTTGCAGTAATTATTCATACTTGAAAGTGCTGTGATTGTGTAGCCTTTGTTCAATCCTTTAAGCTGAATTGTCCCAATGCATCTGCTCATATAAAATGAGGGCTGGAACATGCTGTTATTCTTAGTTTGTAAAACATAAGTGTTGAAATGGACAGAAATGAAAGGTGACATTCTGTACTTTTCGCTCATATTCATGTTTTAATCGTATTGTCATATGCCTTGAGTGTAGAACAAAAATAGCCATTTTGAATTTAGTGTCCCAATACTAACTGAGGGCACAGTACATATTTTTTTACTTTATTCAGAAGAACATGTTAATGTAATTTGAGTTGGTTTGACATGTTTTGGAGCGTTGACATGATCAGTTATATTGCCATAATGCATTGTTGTCATCCATCAGCACATACCAGGAATCTGACAACCAGTTTCTTCATGAAGAATAGTTTGAGTGATCATCTGCAAGAACAGAAACAGTGAAAATACAGCCACTTCCAAAAGAACAGGTGTCCTTCCTGAATGACTGGATCCCGTGGCAATCACTTCATCATCATGAAAATGTTGGACCTTCAAGTCCTCTCCTACAGTGGGGCAAAAAATATTTAGTCAGCCACCAATTGTGCAAGTTCTCCCACTTACAAAGTTCTCCCATTTTCATCATAGGCACACTTCAACTATGAGAGACAAAATGAGAAAAAAAATTCAGAACATAACATTATAGGATTTTTAATAGATTTTTGGTAAATTGTGGTGGAAAATAAGTATTTGGTCAATACTCAATCTCAATACTTTGTTATATACCCTTTGTTGGCAATGACAGAGATCAAACGTTTTCTGTAAGTCTTCACAAGGTTTTCACACACTGTTGCTGGTATTTTGGCCCATTCCTCCATGCAGATCTCCTCTAGAGCAGTGATCTTTTGGGGCTGTCGCTGGGCAACACAGACTTTCAACTCCCTCCAAAGATTTTCTATGGGGTTGAGATCTGGTGACTGGCTGGGCAACTCCAGGACCTTGAAATGCTTCTTACGAAGCCACTCCTTCGTTGCCCAGGCAGTGTGTTTGGGATCATTGTCATGCTGAAAGACCCAACCACGTTTCATCTTCAATGCCCTTGCTGATGGAAGGAGGTTTTCACTCAAAATCTCATGATACATGGCCCCATTCATTCTTTCCTCTACATGGATCAGTCGTCCTGGTCCCTTTGGAGAAAAACAGCTCCAAAGCATGTTGTTTCCACCCCCATGCTTCACAGTAGGTATGGTGTTCTTTGGATGCCACTCAGCATTATTTTTCCTCCAAACACGACGAGTTGAGTTTTTACCAAAAAGTTATATTTTGGTTTCATGTGACCAAATGACATTCTCCCAATCCTCTTCTGGATCATCCAAATGCTCTCTAGAAAACCTTAGACGGGCCTGGACACATACTGGCTTAAGCAGGGGGACACGTCTGGCACTGCAGGATTTGAGTCCCTGGCGGCGTAGTGTGTTACTGATGGTAGCCTTTGTTACTTTGGTCCCAGCTCTCTGCAGGTGATTCACTAGGTCCCCCCGTGTGGTTCTGGGATTTTTGCTCACAGTTCTTGTGATCATTTTCACCCCACGGGGTGAGATCTTGCGTGGAGCCCCGGATCGAGGGAGATTATCAGTGGTCTTGTATGTCTTCCATTTTCTTATAATTGCTCCCACAGTTGATTTCTTCACACCAAGCTGCTTACCTATTGCAGATTCAGTCTTCCCAGCCTGATGCAGGTCTACAATTTGGTTTCTGGTCTTTTGACAGCTCTTTGGTCTTGGCTATAGTGGAGTTTGGAGTGTGACTGTTTGAGGTTGTGGACAGGTGTCTTTTATACTGATAACAAGTTCAAACAGGTGCTATTAATACAGGTAACGAGTGGAGGACAGAGGAGCCTCTTAAAGAAGTTACAGGTCTGTGAGAGCTGGAAATCTTGCTTGTTTGTAGGTGACCAAATACTTATCTTACCGAGGAATTTACCAATAAATTCATAAAAAATCCTACAATGTGATTCTTTGGATTTATTTTTTCATTTTGTCTCTCATAGTTGAAGTGTACCTATGCTGAAAATTACAGGCCTCTCTCATCTTTTTGAGAACTTGCACAATTGGTGGCTCACTAAATACTTTTTTGCCCCACTGTATTTCAAAAACATTCCTATTATTTTCAGTTTTTTACAGTCTACATTCTTCACTGCGGTTTGAAACTCTTTAGCCAATCAGCAGTGGGGCATGGCAACCATGAACGCTCTCAGCCCTTCCCTAAACGCTCCGCACCAACTCCTGAAGTACACAGATGACACCACTCTGGTCTGTGAGCTGCCATGGAGAGGCTGGCAGGCATCTGCAGTCAAAGTAACTTGTCATTTCCCAGTAACTTAACACAGACAAAACCGTGAAAGTGGTGGTTGAATTCCGCCCCACATCGACCTCTTCGGATTGAGGTCTTAGCTGTGAATTCGGCAAAGTTATTTAAATTCCAAAGCACAATCACTAGCTGATCCTCTCAAGGTGGGCAGACAACATGACATAGATCATAAAAACACACCAGCAGATGTACCACTTCAGAGGGCTGGGGGAGAGAGTATTAGAGGAGAGGGCTGGAGGAGAGAGAGTTGGAGGAGAGGACTGGGGAGAGTGTTGGAGGAGAGAGGGCAGGAGAGAGGGAGGGCTGGAGGAGAGAGAGCTGGAGGAGAGGATTCGGGAAGAGCGGGCAGGAGGAGAGGACTGGGGGAGAGCGGGCAGTGGGAGAGGGCTGGGGGAGAGCGGGCAGGAGGAGAGGGCTGGGGGAGAGCGGGCAGGAGGAGGGGGCTGGGGGAGAGCGGGCAGTGGGAGAGGGCTGGGGGAGAGCGGGCAGGAGGAGAGGGCTGGGGGAGAGCGGGCAGGAGGAGAGGGCTGGGGGAGAGAGGGCAGGAGGAGAGGGCTGGGGGAGAGAGGGCAGGAGGAGAGGGCTGGGAGAGAGAGACAGCTGAATCAAGTCAAGATCACTTCCTGTCTCAATCTATCATTATAGAGCTTTACACTTCGATGGTAGAGTCCATTGTCATCTATGGTTTGGGTCTGCCCCCTGCAGGAGTAAAACGCGTGAACATGTATTGTACAGTCAGCAATAAAGGTCATTGGCCGCCACCTGACCTCCATCAAGGTCCTACAAGACTCCAGGGCCAGTAAAGCATGCAGGGAAGATCACTGCTAACCCCTCCCACCCTGGTCACCCTCTGTTCAGCCTCAGGTTCTTCGGCAGGCAGAGGGCAGCCAGGAAGCACAGGTCAATCATGGCCTAAACATTCTGCCACCTGAATAGTTTATGTGCCCGTATCGTGATTCTCAGCAACCAGCCATCTGTCCCACAGAGACCAATTACACTGTGCTCACCACATCAAGTCACCTCCAAACTCTTAACTAAATGGCAGCACTATACTGCAGTCCAACCCCCAGCCCTCAGTTTCCTGAATGTAGAGATAGTATCCTACCACTGGACATGGATACATCGACTGGGAATGTATATGATGCACTCAGAGCTTATGTGCCATTATGTAATACTCATCACCCCTTGTATTATCATTGTGTCAGCTTATTACGGGTTCCTTCGTATGTGTAAACTATGTCTAATTAGTATTTAGAGGTGCTTCTGATTCTGACATGTGAACTTGGGCAGTCATCAACTTTAAATAGAAACATCCTTGGAGGAATGAGGAAACCAATTTGAATGTTACAAAATTATAAGGCCCACATCTGAACCATGAGAAAATCAGATTTTGATCATTTTATAAACCTTCTAAAAGTGTTTTTTTTCTGCCTGGCAAACGTTTTTCACCTAAATTCATGTCGGTATGTGTCCATTCAGTCAGTTGACTCTCCAGGCACTGGCCATTAGTCATTGCAAAGGTTCAAACCAAAACGTTAGTCAAGCTGCTTACAGTCAGAATCATCCTGGTCTTTGGAATAGCCTGCCCAGGGATCTGGGTGTCTAAGAAAGTAATGAAACTAAGATACCTTTTTAAGACAGGTTTTTGTATTTAAAATTGCTTTAGTCTTGTTTACTTTGTTTGTATACCTTTCTTAATTTATATTTCATTTAGTTTACTTTGTTGCATTGTTCTCTCAACCATGATATTTATGATATTGATACAGTTAAACTGACTAATGTTTCTTACTAAGTTCACCTCCACCATAAATAGCGTCTAATAACTGTATGTGGTTTGCCACTTCATGTTTATACAGCGTATTCGCCGGTAATAGGCTTTACCAGTATGGACTGACTTTCTGGAATAGTCAAGAATTGAACGATTACTAGCGAGTCTGCCAAAGATATTTAATTTCAAGGCAAAATAACATATTTTTTTCTTAATTGCATTACAGTGTATTTTCTGCTTTCATTTGTGAATGACATTGATACAATAACTAGCAATAAAGGTGACAATAACTTTTTCATCATGAGAAAAGACGAGGGAATCGTGGAATGTACCAGAAACGGTTGCAAGTAGTTTTATTGCGGCCCATAAATAAAATGTATAAATGTCGCTCTCAATTGATTCGAAGTTAGGTCTTCCACGTGAAAGGCACTGCTTTAACCGCTACGTCACCACATTACACATTTCAGCAGTTGCTAGACAACACAGAGCATTGTGTTAAACTGACTAAAATCTCTTATTACATTTACCTCCCTAATTGCGTCTACGAATAGTATGGCTTTTTCCACTGGCCGTTTTAACAGCTTATTAACCAGTAATAGGATTTCCCTTATCTATTATCTTCTTAGGAATATTCATAAGAATTGAGCAGTTGCTAGCGAGACTGAAGATCGCAATACGTCCGTACACAGTTTCAGTTAAGACCTACTGTAACGTAACTACTGTTCGTTGTAACAAGCAAATGTGTTTGTCTATTCTGAAACACATGCATGGATGAAAAGCCACCAGAAACAGTCGCATTATAACCGGTAACTGTTTCAATTCAGACTTACTATAATGTAGATACTAAAGGTTTAAGCCAATGATTTTTTTTCTATCCAGAATAAATCGTACATAATGCGTACTTGGCTTTGCCTGTGAGGCGATACGAACACCGGACCTACAGTTTCCAGGGCTGCTTATCTAACCACGACACTATTTAACCAGGGGTACTCAGATACTCAGTCAGTCATTCAGTTAGAGACATTCACTCTTCTAAGTCAAAATGTGCTATGAAAAGTTGCTTCTATTGGTTCTTTAGCGATCATGTCAGTGTCAGGGAGTAACAAAATGCAGTGAAGGGGCCTGAGACACAACAATACAACAGAGACCTCTAGTGGTGATTTAAAAGAACTGTGTCCTCATAACTACATGGGCCTGCAGTGAGTCCTTTATACAAGAGAGGGCTCCAACCGTTGGCTACACTGGACTAGTCCTGATTTGCACCATATTGTTCACACACACACACACACGCATACTACTTTAGCCATTCCTTTGTTCCCTTGTCATCAAATCAACACCAGCAGTGAGGGTCAGAGAGGGGACAGAGTCACCAGGAGATGGATGGAGAAGTCAACAAAAGAAACGGATGATGGAAGAATTTGAAAGAAGAGGACATAAACGGAGGACAGATGAAAGTTCATAAATGAAGAGAAGAATCGAGGGATAGAAAGTTGAAAGAAGGACGAATGGAAGGATGGAGTTGAAAGATAGAACTAGATACAGTTCAGAGCCCATTGCATTTGTGTTTAGCAGACATGTAATTGTTATCAACACTCCAGCTTAAGCTGGGGGATGGAAGGCTAGAAGTATCAATAACTAGGTGACGATTGGAGTGGCTAGATAGGAGAAACATACATTACCACCCACATTACGACTGAGACTAGCTCTGACAGTCGGGGGAATTAACAGACACATAGAAGAAAATACATATAGCGAATGCCGACAGCACAACATATCAGTGCCCATGTAAACCCCAGCAGAGCAGTAGAATACAAATAGCCCACTGATCCCAGTCTTCCAGTAAATGTGTGGTGACAGTAGAGAGAGCACACGTGAAACAGTCCAGGCAGTGGTGATGGAGAATGAACAGAAGCAAGAGTAGTCGCTCATAGGGCCTCAGTACTGTGTGATGACAGCATGAACTTAGTCCCTGCGCCACACAGCCGGTCTGCTGTCATCAGAGGCGCTGGGTGACTAATGAGAGGAAGAACAGAAAGGTGGAGTTAAAAGAAGAGGGCTGTAATGGTTCATGTCCAGACTCTCCAGTGGCCTGTATGGAGCAGAGCCGTAGAGGGGGACTGGCTACTGCACACCCGGTCTGGGAAGAGGAGTGTGTAGAGGTGATTGACAGACTCAGACTGGGAAGAGGAGTGTGTAGAGGAGACTGACAGACCCAGCCTGGGAAGAGGAGTGTGTAGAGGAGACTGACAGACCCAGCCTGGGAAGAGGAGTGTGTAGAGGAGACTGACAGACCCAGCCTGGGAAGAGGAGTGTGTAGAGGAGACTGACAGACCCAGCCTGGGAAGACGAGTGTGTAGAGGTGATTGACAGACTCAGACTGGGAAGAGGAGTGTGTAGAGGAGACTGACAGACCCAGCCTGGGAAGAGGAGTGTGTAGAGGAGACTGACAGACCCAGCCTGGGAAGAGGAGTGTGTAGAGGAGACTGACAGACCCAGCCTGGCCTAACCCTAACCCTAACCCTAACCCTAACCTGTGTAGAGAAGGAGTGGAGTGAAGGGGTTCAAGGGGGATGTTCGGATAAGCTTTAGAAGTCCAGAACATTTAGTTGATCATAACAGTTTTGTTCTTTACTGAGCCCTTCCACCTGGTGCCAAATCACCCTCCTAAAGCTTTACAGCATGAGGTAATAAAGCTGGAGAGACAGTTCAAAGAGTGGAATATTCCGGTCCCAGGATGGGCTGTCAACTAGGGGCTACCGGACATATGGCCCTAATGCAGGCAGGGCACAGACCCTCCTGGTCCCATGACCCTGTCGCTGGCCTTGACTGGAAATATTCAACAAACCTAATGACATGCACCTCTTTTCCTCATCCTGCGACTCTCACCAAGTCCAAGAGGATATTTGGTTTCATGTCACACCAAGTTTGACTGTTCATGTGTAGTGTATAATTACAAACCTCAGTGAAACCACCCTCTGTCTGCCACCATGCTGCACCATGGATCCCAGCTCCCAAATTCAGTTGCAAACTTCATTAGTTCTGCAGCTTTCTTTCTTTACATTTTCACTCTTCCTTTCTTCTCCACTTATTTGCCAAATTAATTTCAGGCGGTGTGTATCAGAGCTGTAAAAGTTATGTTAATTAAACGGCCTGCCCTGGCCAAGCTACACCTGTTTCTGCTTAGTTATACATTACATAACATACTCTAGCTCAACATCCGGAACATCGTTAAAGTAATTAGCTCTTCCCTTAAGCATTGCATTTTGTTTTGCGTAAGTTCCAAAAATTTAATCAGTAATTATGTCAACAAGATATTGGAAAACTAATCAACATTGTTTTACATGTTTTTTTTAATGTTTTTTTATGTTGTCTGTTGTGAGAGGAATGGACTGTGTCTGTTGTTGAGAGAGGGATGGACTGTGTTGTCTGTTGTTTAGAGAGGGATGGAAGGTGTTGTCTGTTGTTTAGAGAGGGATGGGATGTGTCTGTTGTTTTGAGAGGGATGGGATGTGTCTGTTGTTTAGAGAGGGATGGGATGTGGTCTGTTGTTTAGAGAGGGATGGGATGTGTCTGTTGTTTAGAGAGGGATGGGATGTGGTCTGTTGTTTAGAGAGGGATGGGATGTGGTCTGTTGTTTAGTTTAGAGAGGGATGGGACGTGTCTGTTGTTTAGAGAGGAATGGGATGTGGTCTGTTGTTTAGAGAGGGATGGGATGTGTCTGTTTAGAGTGCCTGACTGTACAACATGTGGCCTGGAGCATTGTGAGGATGAGGAACCTTAAAGTTGCCATTATCAACATACTGACCTTGTAACATCGTTTCAGTTCCTGCTTTCAATTTCACACTCAATAGCTTCCATGTGTTGGAGCATAATTGGGCCGCAGCATGAGGGGAAGTGTGTGAGTATGTGTGTGTGTGTGTGTGTGTATGCGTGTGTGTGTGTGTGTGTATGTGTATGTGTATGTGTGTGTGTGTGTGTGTGTGTGTGTGTGTGTGTGTGTGTGTGTGTGTGTGTGTGTGTGTAAGATACTGCTGTTTAACTTTCAATGAGACCTTTGTAAAGCATTGTAATATGTTCAGTGTCAGTTTGTTCAAAACAGCAGACTTACTTCATTCTCCACACCATCCATCTCACCTTCATAGCTTTTTATTGTATCCTTAAAATTCCAGAATGGATTTGAAGATTAACAAGCAATAAGTCACAAAAAACACTGGGATCTCAAAACAAAAACAACATCTGAACCCTGGCAAAGCTATTGCACCAAATATTTGCCCTCTAGATAAACCCAGGTAAGAGAGCTGATCCCTTCGTCAATCATAAATATGATCAAAAAACAAACAACTGATGTCCTTTGCAACCCTCAGTGGCCACCCTGTAACCCCTCCGTAATGCAGACGTCAGAGTTAGGCAACAAACATTTGGTAAGATCCTTTTATCCTCTAGTCCCATTTGTCATTGGAACACGTTATTATGGAACCATTAACTGATTATTTCATTTGAAAGTGTTGTAAAGTTTTTTTGCACACAAATCTACTGATATAAGTAGCCTATTAAACATGGAAAATCATAGTATCCATTAATAATTTTTTTAATGAGTGTGTTATCAAGATATTTAAGGGGAAAATAAATAGTATGTTTAGCATATGACACTAACTCTTGAGTATGCAGTAGTTTGTGTTTTCTCTGTATTGTATTGAGGTGGGACCAGTTCCCATGTTGTTTCTTAGTTAAAATTTAACTCGACAAGGTAACAGTGTTGAATCAACTGGATCTCCCTTTCAAATCTAGTGCTTTTCAATTACAACAAATTTTAGTGTAGCTTAAAGTTCCATTGATTTTCCCCTTAGCAGCATGTCTATTTCTGACCTGCAGTTAATATTCGGGTCCTGCAGGTATCGTTCATAACAATCCCTAGTTGTTTTCCTATAGTCATTTGTCGGATTACCTAACAAACAGTTGCTAAAAATAACCATTGTAAGAGTTAGGGTGAGAAAACCAAAAAATAAACAGATTGTACAGAGGATTGGCTGGATTAAACAACATAGAGACAAATAGCACAACTGGACTATAGAAACATGTTGGAAAATCGATCCAGTTCATTATTAATAATGACACATACTGACCAGCATCTGAATTGTGCTTACAGGACAGTCCCTAAACCTAAACCTGAAAATCAATCAAGAAACCAAATCACTATTCACCGCCATTGGCTTCTTCAGACATGAAATAACCAGCAGAATACCACATAAGAACACAACCATCATAAACCAGCCAGAACACAATCATTATAAATACCATGAATGGCCTTTGTGTTAAAACAGTCAAAGATTCACATGAAAGAAAACCTGTCAAAAAATACCTCACAAATTCCCACATCAAATGATTCCATCCCCTCTAGCAAAAAATCTGAGAGATGACCCTTATGCATATAAAGGACATTGTGTTTGATCCCATCATTGGGGCTTTCCAGAGTCCCTGTGATATGGGTTGGAATCAGAGGTAGGTATGAACATGTGGTGGGGTGTAGGCTTGGGAATTCTGCCTATTTCCCCAAGGATGGAGGATGGCCATGATTCCATTATTCTCTCTATTGTCAAGCTAGATGTGGGATGAGTGGTGGATGAGGTGATGAGGTTACCATCTGGGATGTTCTTAGACCACATGGTCTATAACACACAAACACACACACACACACACACACACACACACGCAATGTCATACAGCTGCATTGACCTCTATTTCAGTGAATTATATATACATTTGCTTAAATGAAAGCTGAGTGTACATACACACACACACACACACACACTTTAGAGATGCACCATCATGAACACTCACTGGAAGGATTAACAGGTTATGGTTACCAGGTGTCTGGCGTTATACAGAGAAAAGTGTGTCTGTTTTCAGAAATGAATGCATATGTATGGTGCACTCTACAGCAAGACTACAGCACTGTGTGTATCTGTGTGTGCATGTGTCTGTCTGGAATTGTGATTGATCACCTCCCCATGGCGTGCTTTCTCCCTCTGCCTCTTCCTCACTCTCTCCCCTGACATTCTCTTTCTCCTTTGAAGACTGGTTTGATTAACACGGGGCTGAAGTCATCAGTTAACTGGCTGTTCTACTGACTCACCAGGCTGGACTCTTGCGGCCACAGGATGTCGAAGACTGGGGAAGATGCTGAAACGGAGAGGACACTAACACAGACAGGGGGAGGAGGGAAAACACACACATACAGACAGGGAGAGAGACATGGACAAAAACTCACAGAGACAGGTAGAGGTACAGGGAGAGGGAGAAAGACACGTACAGACTGACAGGGTGACAGTCCGGGAGAAAGACACATACAGACAGACAGGGAGAGAGACAGGGAGAAAGTCACATACAGACAGGGAGAGAGGCAGGGAGAAAGTCAAATACAGACAGGGAAAGAGGCAGGGAGAAAGTCACATACAGAAAGGGGTAGAATGCAGAATGAGATACAATACATTTTACCTACAGATACAATGCATCTACTATTAAAATAATATATAGTGTTAAAAATGCAAGCTACCAACAGATGGGAGGGGACTTAGGAAGAGTGTTGTGGGAGAGGACAGGGGAAGGGGGACTGGGCAAGGGGAGAAAACTCAGGGAGATGGCAGGTGGGGAGTGCTAAAAGACAATTGTAGAATATTTGTGATAATGGCTGGTGATTAGACTGGGGGAGAGAGGGCTGGAAAAGAGAGGGCTTTAGGTGAACACTGGGGGAGAGAGGGCTGGAGGAGAGAAAACTGGATGTGGTAAGGCAGGAGGAGAGGACTGGGGGAGAGAAGGCAGGAGGATAGAGGGCTGGAGGAGAGAGGGCTGGAGGAGGGAGTGTTGGAGGAGAGAGGGCTCAGGGAGAGAGTGTTTGAGGAGAGAGGGCTGGAAGAGAAAGGGCTGAAGAAGAGGACCGGGGGAGAGTGGGCAGGAGGAGAGAGGGCTGAAGAAGAGAAAGGGCTGAAGAAGAGAAAGGGCTGAAGAAGAGGACCGGGGGAGAGTGGGCTGGAGGAGAGAGGGCTGAAGAAGAGAAAGGGCTGAAGAAGAGGACCGGGGGAGAGTGGGCTAGGGGAGGAATTGGAAAAGAGACATGGCTGCATGAAGCGGCAGAAATTGTGAAACAATCCAAGAATCCCAGGCATAATTTACATTAATAAACATATCCGGATCTAACACAATTATATTGATTTTAAATACTAAAACAAATATATTCATCCCAATTGGCCTGCAAGTGATACTCAGATGTCAAACGACATCTAGAAAATAAACATACAAAAAATACAAATACAAGAAAAATCCCTATTGCCCATGTTCTTTAACCCCTGGCCCTCACTCACTCCTATTGCTTTTTCTTTCTCTCCCGCTCTCTTTTTCTTTCTTACTAATTAGGGCTGTTCTACCATCTGGTACTAGTTTGGGTTTCACCATAAGCTCTGATCTAATTAACCATCCAAGGAAAAACCCTTTTCAATTTACAGCTATCTGAACACATGAATGTAATGACTGAGATGGTGGACAGGGGTCTGAATCACTAACATACATACCTACAAACCTCATGCAGACCGAACTGTTGACCCCTTATGGAAGATGAAAAATGTAACTGGTTTCATCTTGCAATCAGCTAAATGTATGTTTTAAACCAATCCTGAATGTGTAATACATTGTTAATCTGTGCATAGTCAAAAAGTTGAATCACTCTAATTTCTCAGTTCCCCATGCAATTCCAAGGAAAGCAATTGGTTTTAATGACAATTGCACAATTGGAACGTACGTGACAATAGATCATTTTTAGGAACCCTTTTTAGTTCGACTGTGACACATCCAGCAGCAAAAAAATTGCAGGCTGCATTTCTCAGACTTTATTGCCATCTCTTTTTCTCTGATTTATAGCCATCTTATGCGCAGTTATCTTTGTCTTACCCTCAAGCTAAACTGTCCTGCTTGTTTAGATATACTGAGCCATAGCTGATGATAAAATATTTGTGATCACACAGCAAATAATAACTTTTCAAACACTGGGCTAGGTTTTCCAGGTATATACGTGTAAATACCTATCTCCTAGCTTACACTAAAAACATAGAAACCATTTAGTCATATTGAAACTAACCAATAATGTGTAGGTAAGCCTTTCTATTTTTATTTGCAACAGAAACGTATGTTGCTGATGACAGGCTAAGTATGTGTGTATAGTACTTTGACTTTGTCAAAATATGTGGCTAGCTACCGTACATTTCTTTGCTTTTGAAAATAAACATTATATAACTGTTTTTCACAAGACAAATTATGATGAGTTAACATAAAAAATAATATTATACAATTTAGTGTACCGGATATCATGTGTCTCATTTTGTGAGATGTCTTAACATTTCTCACTCATTTAAACGCAAAATTATAGTTTCTTTGTACATGATTTGTCTTGTTTGCCAAGGTAGAATAAGAAGAACATCTGGCTTCAGGGAGTCCCTACAATGTATATATTACAATAGAATAATATCAGATTACCACATACAGTATGTTCATGTATGACAGTCACGTCCTGGCACGGCAGGACATGGCACGGCAGGCTTGCCTGTTTCTGATTAATACCATCACCTGTGTTTCTCATCACTGTCCCTATTTAAGTTCCTCCTTCCCTGGTGTTTCCTGACAGTCTTTGGTTTCTACACCTATTTAACGTTGTTCTGGTTCTGTTTAAGTTTTGTTTTGTTAGTTCTTGTTACAGTAGACATCCTCCATTCTCCCTGCGCATGTTTACCGCCTCCATGCTTCAACATTACAATAACTTATATTATTTATAGCATATAAATATTCCTTTTCAAAAGACCATCCAGAGCATTGTAACCATGGTTTGGTACTGGTCTGCATGCCACCGCAAGGCCCAGCAGCGGGACGTCCAGATGGCCAAACACATGACTGGGCTGTACACCCACCCATTCAGGACATCTGTCTGAAACCATGCCCATTGAAAGGCTACAGCATTATAAAGGAGTCTTCACACCTCGGCCACACGCTGTTCCTCAGTCAGAACGGGAATGAGTCCATGCGTAGGATCTCATCAAGTGGTTCAGAGACACTTTCTGTCCTCAAGCCTTCAGAATGCAGAACACTTGACCTGTCCAGGCACCTACGATGACTTCACTCAACTGGCACTCATTTAAGCACTGACTCATACATTAAGACTCATGCAGCTACTCACAGAAACAGTGTAAATATTTAAGTACTCTATGATTGCAGGTACAAATACTGCAATCTATAATCATTATTACAAATTACAAAATGACTATTCTCAATCCGAAGGAGCATGGAGGAGCCCTCCCCTTGCTATTCAACAGAGACAGTACAGAAGTGAGAAGGCCTACTTATAACAACCCTAATTTTTCTATCCCTGCAAAGCTTCTAGCCCCCTTATACCGCACAAGCCTCATCCAAATTTGTTCAGAACCAGGGTTAACTTCTGTTACAACAAGCACCATGGGATGTTTCGGGAAAAACGCCTGACATCAAAACCAGGCAATGTCCCTTTCACTGCCCTGGGGCACTGAATACCCCGGACTAGATAGCCAATAAGACAGCAGCAGCGTCTGCTCCCCCATTCAGAGATAGGCCAGAATTGACCCTGCTTAGCTTCAGAGGCCAGCCATCAGTGGGATGCATGGTGGTATGCTGCTGATGTAGCAGTGCCCTAAGTACCGCCAGAACATCAGCACCCTAACCAGCCCCAGTCCGGTTCTGGCGCCAATAATCTCCTTCTAGCCTACTCCCTCTCACAGAGGGCCATTGTAGTTGTCATGTGTTATTTTATTATTTCCTTTATCCCGAGGTTCATGGTGATGCTTATAGGAGCCTGACACAGAGTTCGTATTATATTCAAGACTGAGGTGTTTTACAATTCAGTCTGCCCTGTCACAGTCAGGTATAACAACACATAACACAATTACCCAGATTTGCCACCTACTGACCCTCTGCAGGTTTTAAAACACACCCAGCTACCAAACTATACAATCAATCTGCCACAGAGTATACTGGTGCCACATCACTCCATGCCGGACAGTTAGGCTATTGCTTTTAATGAAACATTTAATTACCTTAAATTATTCCCCATTAGTTCTAATAGTTGTAAAAACTTTTGTATGGGCGTGTAGGTGTTGCGGTAACGATGACGAAGGTAAGGTTTTATTCAATGGTCTTTGGTTTTGCAGTAATCTGTGAATGTGTGGTTTATTGGTTCTCTAATTGCCCCTAATTATGTTATAAAGTGTGAAATACAGTAAAGGAATGATTTATAGCTCCCAATGAAAGCCTTAGAGGCCAGTCTGAAAAAAAAATGCAGACAAAGCCAGACATGCTGGACAAACAGGAAGCTGTCATAAAAACAGCCACTGGCAGATGTTGGTTCACCAGTAACAATTCAAATGCATTTTCAAACAGTAATTAGACCCACAGTATAAACCAATCTTGAGATAGTTGGGATTTCCTTACTGAGAGAAAATAAGCTAAAGGGAGAGTGAAGCTAAATAAAATAATTTATCAAATGCCAGGTAGACATTTTCAGAGGGTCTGTTGAATTTGAGGCTTACCCACAGTTTAGACTTTACTAAGTGATTTCCGAGACTAGTTTCCCCCTTTTTCTCTCAGTGGTGTACTGATACCCCTGCAAAATAGGGTCTACTCTCCTGCATTGCCAATGAAAACCACACTGATTTGCAAATTGTGGACAAATTGTGAACTTTTACCAATTTTTATTTAGGTGATGTGTACTATCTTACATCTTTTGGGATTGTTATATCATTATTTTACATAGCCAACTCTGCAGCAGATAGTTAACAATTGTCCTTCTGGGGGAGACCCAGGTAAACACTCACTCTTCCCCAGGAATGAGATTACTTATGGAGAAGCTGACAAGCTAAAGAGTGCCTCAAAAGAAATATTTAAACCAGTGTTGTACAGTACAGTCATTAATATAGCATAATCATTATCATCTGTGTTACTAACATAATGAAGTAATTCATATTCCTACCACGTGAGTGACCAAAAAAAACATTAAATTACTATAGTATTTAATGTATTGTACAGCAAACAATTATACACAGAGTGAGCAGGATGAGTGTAAAAGAGATCCGAACAGAGGGTCGGTTTCAGACTTTCACAGTTTCAGCTGAGGTCTTTTTTTCTGTCCCAGAAACATTTTAAACCTTGCTGTTTAAAATAAAACTAACATAGAAACAAAAAAGCACAGGGTGTGGTGCAGTCCAAGAATAACGTGTCCATCTGAATTTGGTTTTGCAGTCAGCGCTAAATCGAGTCAGACTATCAATACTATTTATGTTTAAGGTTTTTATTACATGTGGCAAGTGAGAAAAGACATAAATACTTATTTATAGCTTGAATTTTATAACTACACTGTAAAGAATGAAATCTGTAAAATAACTGAAAAACTACTGGCAGTTTCATTAACGCAAGGTCCCCCTGCTCAAGCTAGCGCATGGCCAGGCCCGTCTGAAATTTGCCAATGACCATCGGGATGATCCAGAGGAGGAATGGGAAAAGGTCATGTGGTCTGATGAGACAAAAATTTAACTTTTTGGTCTAAACTCCACTTGCCGTGTTTGGAGGAAGAAGAAGGATGAGTACAACCCAAAGAACACCATGGAGGTGGAAACATCATTCTTTGGGGATGCTTTTTCTGCAAATGGGACAGGACGACTGCATCGTATTGAGGGGAGGATGGATGGGGCCATGTATCGTGAGATATTGGCCAACAACCTCCTTCCCTCAGTAAGAGAATTGAAGATGGGTCATGGCTGGGTCTTCCAGCATGACAATGACCCGAAACACGCAGCCAGAGTAACTATGGAGTGGCTCTGTAAGAAGCATCTCAAGGTTCTGGAATGGCCTAGCCAGTCTCCAGACCTGAACCCACTAGAAAATCTTTGGAGGGAGCTGCAGTGTGTGCAAACCTGGTCTAGATCTACAGGAAACATATGATCTCTGTAATTGCAAACAAAGGTTTCTGTACCAAATATTAAGTTCTGCTTTTCAGATGTATCAAATACTTATGTCATGCAGTAAAAGGCAAATTAATTATTTAAAAATCATACAATGTGATTATCTGGATTTTTGTTTTAGATTCCGTCTCTCACAGTTGAAGTGTGCCTGTGATAAAAATTACAGACCTCTAAATGCTTTCCAAGTAGGAAAACCTGCAAAATCAGCAGTGTATCAAATACTTGTACTCCCCACAGTATATATATATATGTATTCACAGCTGACTATCTTCCAAGTTTAACAACATCAATAGCAAGTATGTGTAGCCACGATAACACAAACCAGTCATGCAAACCAGACCAACGACTTCAGCCCACCAAGTTAGCTAACGACTGTACATAACTACTAGTAACACCCCAAAGGTTTACATATAAAACATGCTGCTTTGCGAGTGGTATTCATCTTCAATATACATACAAATAAAATGAGTCATTTTAATACTGACTTATAGCAATACTGTTCTGTAATAAGCAAAATGCGAATAGTTATTTCTCAGCTAGCCTTATACGCTAACAAACAGTTGGAATAAATGTTAGTTAATGGCAGGTAACCTAACATAAACTAACATACAAGTTTATGTTAGGTTACCTGCCATTAGCTAACATTTAACCTAACATAAACTGACATAAAAGTTTATATAAACTAACATAAAAGCAGGTAACCTAACACTAAATAATATAAAATAAATGTTAGCTAATGGCAGGTAAAAATATAATTTAGCACAAACATGAACCAGAAAACCCAAACATCCAGACTATAATACAACTAAATACAAAAGAAGCTTGGACTTACTCCGCTGTTAGTTCTTTGAGAAAATGGATTATAACAGAATTGAAAGAGTCTGGTTTGATGGTATGGTGTTCAAGAGTGATGGTCTGACTTGTTACGGCTGTCTGACTGGTCCCCGCGATCTGACTGGTCCCGGCGATCTGACTGGTCCCGGTGATCTCACTGGTCCCAGTCCGATTCTTTACTTTCCCACCACATTGTACAAGTTCCAAAACCAAGTGATCCTGTAGATGTGGAGGGACCTTTGTGCAAAGCAGCATTCACTGGGTAATTATGTTAGAATCATCTGACCTTCTGAAGCAAGTATGTGCCAACATTGTATGTTTTCCTGGGGTTTTATTGTGTTTTAATATAGCATATAAAAAACGGAATATGCTGACTTCTTGAGTGAGCGAACAGATTGCTGGCCATCGTGAAGGTCCCCGGCAATCCAACAGCACTTATGGCCTGTCCATCCTGCTCAACATCCCGCTCAATATCATTCATCGCCGGCGGTCCTGCTCAACATCCACTCCAGGGCTCCCCCTAGCGAGGATGTCCATGTGACTGTGCTGGACGTCCACATCGCTCTGAGGGATGTAGCTGCGTCTCCTATTGCATTGACAGGACCCATAGTGAACATCTCAATTTAGGATTTTTTTATGACATTAAACACGAAAGGGTTGCTTGCAAAATACAAAGGAAATGTATGTGTTAGAGTATGTTTCATTGGAGACAATCAAAGATATGTAGGTATAAATTAGACTGGAAGAAAAAGAACTAGAGGCAGAGATCAGTTGTTTGTTTTGTTCCTGTAGTAGTAATTTCTGTAGTTATGATTTCAGTAAATGCAAATCCAGTGTATTTCGTAGTATACTTGGTGCTTTGGGTTTTCATAAATTTTAATTGTTTTACTTTAGCTAATAATTCTTAATTCTTCTGTTTCCAGACCAAATTTCAGATATTGAACCAGAAGATCGGAAATGTTATTAACAGATAGTAAAATAGAAATGTGTCTTTATTTTTAAGTTTGATCATTGTTTAATGGTGACATTAAAGCTATATTTAGGGCTACCTCTCATGCAAAATACTTAAAGATTTTTTAAGTTAAAGATTTAACATTGTGCATGGTAAGTGAGCAAGCAAGTAACTCGAATGTGTTTACCAGCAACAAAGAGAATGAGCAGCAAACAGAAAGGCTTTAGTAAAAGCAAGCAAACATTCTACTGGCACTTCCATCAGCAACAAACCAAGAAATCTGTTTCTTAAAGGAGCGATGTGTATAGATTATTCCCCATGTGGAAGCTAGGTGAATTGCAGCAACAACAGTTTGCATTGAAAGTCTGTTCAATTCCCCGATCCTAGTCACACTGTTATTTTTTCATTTTGGTTGATGAGCTTAAAAAAATCTGTCAAATTGTATTTGAGCCCAAAAGACCTATAGATCTACTATGTGACAACAAAGAATGTTAACATTATTTACAGATGCATATTTTTTATTTTCATTACTTAATGCACCAAATGGTCCTAAAGATGGCGCCACAAATTTGTGTTATGTGACTTGGAATGTATTAATACTATAGGAAATGCATTTTGTAGATAGCTTAGGATGCTTGGTATCTTTAAATATGTTTTATCATGGCAAGCAAATAATTGTAGACCTGGTCCACTGCAAACAAACATTCTCATCTTTGTTTTGTGGTCAAGTAGCTGTGCAAGCATCCCTCTAGCCAAGCTCTGTCTGCCCACTACAACTGTTAATAGAACATTTTATTTCAGTATATTTATAATATTTAAAAATAAAATGTCTTCCTGATAACTCTACTTACTGTGCATAGGCTGTAAATGTTGCCATATATTATATTTTATTATAGTCCATCCCATAGTCCATCCCATCATTTTTTTTTGTGTACTTAGTTGGTATTTTCCTTTGGTTACAATATTAAATATTTTTGGTGATTTTTCTATTCTACCATGCCATGTTTATTATGTTTCCCCATAACATTCTTATTGAATCTGTCAAATAAACAATCATAGTGTGTTTGCTTGCTTCCTGCGGCATGTGGACTACATTGTTTGTCCAAATCTTTAATTTGTCACCTTGATGAAGACAGATTGGATGGGGAGTGTGGCAATCCTCAGAATTCCACACATATGTTTAATGAGGTTGAAGTCCTCGTGAAGATATTCACAAACTTGTCCTGCAGCCACTCCAGTGTTATCTTGGCAGTGTAATACCGGTCATTGGTTAGCTGAATGGCTAATCTTCGGTTTTCTTCAAGGACCTCTTTGAGTTTTGCTCTTTTCATTCGTTCCTCAATCTTGACGAGTCCTCTAGTCCATGCATGTTTGAAGCAGCCCCATAGCATGATGCTCCCACCACCTTGCTTTACCATAGAGATCGTATTATCAAGTTGATGAAAGGTACCTTTGTTTTCATGTTTTCATGTAGAAACATCTCAAGGATGGACAAAAGATGCATCTGAACTCAATTTGGAGTGTAATTGTACCGGGTCTGAGTACATATGTACATTATACATTCCATTCATATATATATTTAATACACCTTTATACATATATACATACTGTGTGTCTGTAGGTATGTGTGTGTGAGTGAATTAGAAAACAAATGTTTGTTATTCCATATACATTTCTACCAATTTTTATAGCAAGGGTAGTGAGTTTACTTAAAAATCAATATATAAGCTTTGCTCAAACATAGTCACTTCCAAAACGATTGGCACGCTAAAGATGACCAAAGACTGCATACAATTAACAATGGGGATGAGATTAAATGTTGAAATACAATTCAGAAATGTAAAAAAGGTCCATGGATAAAAAGTACATTTATAATTTCCTCCCATGCTTTGTGGCAAACTGTAGCATAATGTGCTGATATATTTTATATCCAATCTTTTCCTTAAAGTATTGAAATACTGTTTGTTTGATAGTTGTGTGACTTGGGACTCTCATTTCTAAATTGTGGAAAAAAGGTATCTGGAATTAGTATATATTTGGGGCAGGTAATTAGAAGGTCTTTCCATGTCTCCTAGCTCAGTGATTACATGGCTAACCACATGTTTGAGTGTGAGGATTCAGTTACCAGCCTGTGTTGAATAATTCTGGATTTGGAATTTTAACAAAGACTTTTTTTCCCTCCCCCTTCCAAACCCCGTCTTCTCTTCTTCTGCTTGACGGACTGCAATTAAAAAGTACAACCATTAGGGCCAACACAGGAAACTAAGATTTCTGCTGATTCATTTGGGGAATGTACAAAACTGACACGGACTATTTATTCACACTCCTTTCTCCCTTTACCGTTCCCCCTATCCCTTCATTTTTCTTCAGGTGATGCATTGATAAGCTGATATACTGAACATATTATCTGAGTTTAGCTAGGCACCAGCTACAGTTATGTGCCTGCATTGCAATGTCAACCATACCACTTCAACCCACAAACTGTTTCTGGAATTAATGGATACTATACGTAGGTAAGAATTAGCACTTCTGGGCTAAGGCACAGCATTGCAGTGCAATGGGAGCACTGTGAACTGGTTAATGTCCTTGTTGCATCTTACCATGACCGGGAGTCACACAAAATGTGATGCAAATTGGCCCAAGGATTGGGAGGGATGATGAGATAGATTGCCTTGCCTTGCCATGTCATGCTTAAATACTCTTAATGGTTGTTTGGGCTCCTGGAAGTCAATTGTGGTCATTAGATGGTTAAGTGCTTTCCTCCAAGCGTGTTGGTTCTGAATTATTCCTGGTTGAACCAGTTGTGTGATATGACTCACAACAAGTTTGGCAAGACTTGCTATGGCTCCATCAAAACCGGTGGGAGTTCCTGCGATTAGGTATAGCCATCATCTCTAATTAGATATCAAAAATGTTTAATTAAAACAGAGAATCTGCACCAGGCTTGTTTTTCTCGGAGACAATGAAAGACTGCTAGCAGTACAGAGGGAATGAAAAAAGGCACCGATAGATAGAGCCATGGAAACTGAGGGGAGAGATAATCTAAATGTATTCACCAATGCCGCCCAGGCCAAAGTGGAGACAGCCAATCGTAAGCACCACTGGGAAAAGACCTACTGGCACAAATACACACGTACTCTCATAGGAAGTGGAGTCCACATGCCTCCAACCCCCACTTCCTGCCCCTGTCACCAGCTGATGTCTCACCCACTACTGCACACATGAACACACACATACACACGTGCACACGCACGCATACACGCACACCCGCACATACACACACACACACACACACACACACACACACACACACACACGCGTCTACACCAGTGATGACCTCTGACAAGCTCCCATGACAACTTCCTTATGGCATTGAATGACATCACACTAACCTATCCCCTGTGACTACAAGTTGTCTGTAGAGTGGTATATTCATTCTTCTGAGGAACATGGGCTAAGAGTTTAGTCATCCTTTCAGACTGTACATTTTTCCCCAAACTCTGAATCATAACCTAATTTATATGCTTTACCCTAAGCCCTAAAATATAGGAAACAAGTTAGTACACACACACACACACACACAC
>JACXGJ010002965.1:45971-59063 GCA_016801105.1 Esox niger
ACACACACACACACACACACACACACACACACACACACACACACACACACACACACAGGAAGTGAGACAGGATGATATTCCTTAATTGCATTTGAATGTAATGCTACAAAACCATGTCAGGACGTGTTAAACTGATTCCCTCCTTCATGGTCTAATCTTCCTCTTAGTAAAATAATGAGGTATTGCAATATCAGATATTGCATTACATAAATATATGTTTATTTAATTATGGAGGGATTCCTCTGGAATTGAAACCAAAGCAATGACACAGAGTAGACTTCAAGAAAGAAATTCAAACAATTTATGGTAAGTTAATGAATGTATACAAATTAATGAATTTTGAGAAGCTTAGTGGAGGTAATTGTAAGACCAGTCATAAGATGAATGCACACTAATAGTAACTTTCTCTGGATGGCTGCATCTTCTAAATGACAAAAATGTAAATATAAATAAACAGACTTTGAACAAACTGCCTGAGGACTGGCTCCAGACTAACGCCAGCTGTCGGACGACACTCCTCCTCAGATAGATTCTACTGAACATATTTTCTAAAGTACTCGACAGGTCAGGGCTTGATAATACTCATCCATTTCATTGGACAGACACTCCCTCCCTTCTCTCTGGGCACTTCCATCATTTCCCCTCACTCACCCTTTCCCTAATCACTGTCTTCCTCTCACTTGATCCCTCTACTATCTTTCTTCTGCAATCTGATCTCTGTTCTTCATTCCTCAGTTCCTCTTCTCCAACTTTTCTATACCTCTATCCTTGAAACAGAGAAATCAAACATTAAAAAAATAATGATTTTGCTAGGGGAAGCATGTTCTAAAAACAATTATCTTAAGTTAGTACTTTTTTATCTACAGACTATAGTTATCAGACCCAGATCCCAAACAAACATACTGTATGTCCTCTACTCCTTGTAGAAAGTTAGTTAGAAATCCACACGGATACTTAATCTGTGTCCAGGAAACCGTCTCTTGTTGTTTCAAAATGAATAGAAATGACATTGATTACAGTTTATTTTTTACAATCATTAACAAACTTTAACTGATTCTATGAACACACATTTTTATCGCAAATTTCCACCCTAAGCCAATCATTTTTTATCCTAAGCTAATAAACACTATTCACCCATTTCACATAGATCTTTGTTCCACTGTGTTTGCAAAAACATACACACAGCTCTCTTTGTAAAGCACAACTATCACCATGTCATAAAAAATCACTGCAATTCTATAACCAAACTCAAATCATAGCAAATCATAGTAAATCTAGGATTCTCAGCAAACTGTTGAGGTGTAAACACTAACTGACATAATTAGTCAACTATCAATCAGGATGTTTGCAGGAATTGAAAAGGCCAAAGGTTGACTAATCTGTGTTTTGGGATGCAGTTGATGAGAGAGGGGAAGACCAATTATCCCTAAAGATTATTGATTTATATTGATTCTTCTCACCAGTGTACATCATTCTGTTTTCACTTACATTTCACACAGCGTCTAGACATTTTGGGGAATGGTGTTTTAAATGATACTTCTGAAATGCACTGGTCCACAACATATACAGTGTATTTATTCCCTTTTGTTTCATATGATGTTTGACTGTCTGGCTCAGCTACAGTACATTTGAAAAATATTCAGACTGCTTGCATTTTTCCAAATATGCTATTCTGAAATGGACTAAATAGTTTGTGTTACTCATCTATCTATACAAAATGCACCATCATATCAAAGCAAAATCAGTTTTTCAAATGTATGTTAGTATAAAAAAGAAATTTCATATTAACACAGACTCTGCTGTGACAGTCAAAAATGAGCGAGTTGATCCCATGTTTTCTTTTGGTTGTGTGTGTGTGTGTGCTAAAAGAAGTTGGGATCTTTACTTAAACAATTTCTGAAGGCAGGTTTGCCCTAAAGGTATAAATTAATGGGATGTTTGAGACAATGTAAGGGGCAAAGCTAAAGTTGGCTAACTCTGAAATAACTTTAGTTGAATGCAGAAACGTATTAAGAGTTGGGGTTCAGATTAGGGTAATGTTAGGATTCAGGTTATGGTAAAGTTTTAAAGTAGGGACAAAAATAATCATTGTACAAGTGTCTATATAGAGTATTCAGCCCATTTAGAATGCAAGTTCTGCGCTCCTCATTGAGTCAACTAATATATTAATTTCTGCCTTCAGGGCAGAGCTGCCTCCAAGTCATGTGTGAGTAAGTGGCATTATAACAGGCTCATTACTGTCACTGGCCGTAGCAATGTGTCTAATTTTCTTACCTTGACACTCGTCACACCATGGAGGTTGTGCACACCATATCGCTCTCTCTTCCTCAAACGTACACACACAAAAAGGGAACCGCCAATGAGAGTTATAACCTGGAGGTGTATAGTTACGCCTATGAGGGTAGTGCTCGTTAAGTTTCATTATTCTCTGTGGCAGCACTTCCACAACACATTAAAGAGATTCATACTTACCTGTCTTAGACCAGAGAATAAATGATTTGGGTCTTGAACATGTCCTGTAACTCCTTGCTATGTCTGAGACTTTTTAAGGTGTGTGTTGACCAACCACAAACTATACTGCAGGGAAGCCTTTTCTTAGGCAAACCCATAAAAAGCAACAACCACAATTCTACCATCTGTCTTTTACCAGAACCTGTAAATCATGTTACTTCAATGCACAACATCATTCCTGTCACCTGATCACTTTTTGGTATTGTGGTTCCAGTGACTTGCATGTGTTTTGTTTGTTCTCAAATAACAGTTAAATCCTGGTATTTGACCCACTTAAGCCTAAGGCCTTAAGGCCTCTCAATAATCCACATCAATTTGTCTTGATTTCACGCTTTACATACACAAAAGCTACATTTTCAGTAAGTGACTGTTGATATTTATTATTATTTTCCACTTGGACAAATGTCTAATATGGACTTTTATCTGCTGGAGCTACTTTGCTTAATAAAAATTCTGTCAGGTCCAGGAGCAGAACAAACTAACCTCTCTGTAATGTTGGTTACACTGGCCAAATATTGACAAGCAGCAAATTTCTGAGTTTTTTTCCAGTTGGTCTTTTGAAACAATCGTAGATATTTTCACATCACATCTTGTGAACAAATCAAACTGAATTACCCAGCATTATTGGTCCGACTCTTAATCGTCCTATGTAATTTTGAAACACAACC
The DNA here is from genome assembly GCA_016801105.1 of Esox niger. NCBI lineage: Eukaryota > Metazoa > Chordata > Actinopteri > Esociformes > Esocidae > Esox > Esox niger. The sequence goes on from JACXGJ010002965.1 coordinate 49,151, forward strand.
ACAACACAACTATACCACTGTGTGTGTTCTGCAGTCCTAAAACATTCCAGAATCATCTGGGGAGTTTCAACTTTGGTAACAGACCAATCCAGCCCTTGGCCTAGCTGAGAACCAATTATCAATCTTTATCCAAATCATTGATAAGAGATGATGATTATGTGGCATATGTAGCTGAGCCCTGGGAGCCTATTGCTATATGGTGTACTAATAGCATGATTGGCTAATCACTGTGTGTGTGTGTGTGTGTGTGTGTGTGTGTGTGTGTGTGTGTGTGTGTGTGTATGTGTGTGTGTATGCGTGTGTGTGCCGTTTTGGGTGAATCAGGCTCGTTTAAGTTTTCCTTACACTACAGATTTACTACATGATAATTGCAGACCAACCTCATAGCTTAATCTCTCTTTAAATTAGATTGGTGTGTGTGTGTGTGTGTGTGTGTGTGTGTGGGTGTGCATTTTTTTGCATGTCTCCACTTTCCCAGAAGAAAGTAATAAACAATTACAGTAGTAACTGAAATGAGCAGTTTTCCCAGTTTAAACTCTGGGGATCCCATATCTATTCAAAGAAGACCTGCTTGAGGTACCAATGGAGCAATGAAAGCATTGAAACACAGAGTGTGCCTTGCCAGGGAATGATTGCACACCTCAGCATTGTGAGGATTGTGAATATTTCCTGCCTACATAGTCTGTAGTGTATTAATGAACTTATAAAATGAATGTGAGCATTTTTTTTGTAAAAATTATTTATTTATTAATACATTTGTGTTTTTATCGAAACACGAAGGTTGCCAGGGTGCGGCCTTCAGTCTTGTGTCTTCTCACACCACAGAGGGGTGTGTTTATTTTCATGGCAACACACATTCTTTTGAATGTGATTAGGTTGAATGTGAGGAACCTGTAATCCTCCAAGGTCCTCCAAGTCTAGGAAAGCTCTTTCACATACGTAATTGCCAAATCCATTTATAGCTACTTTGTAAAAGTGAATATATTTAATGGCTACGGCTCAAATTACTGGTGACCTTTGAGCCATTTAGTTTAAATTCCACGTTGACATGTCCAACGAATGTCTGACTTTTTAGGCAATGCTCACAAGGAGGGAGGAAGATTGTTTCATACGCTTATTAATAAGATTAATTACGTTTCTACCAGAACTATCTTTCTTCATGACAAAAGTGGATGTTTTTGGCAATGTTCAGAATGTTTATTCTAATACCGTGCGATCTATGAACATGAAATTTCAAGACCTGGCTCTCTGATACTTTTTGAGATATGACACATTTTATGCATAGAGACAGACATTAACCAATCAGAGCCCAGATTTAGCATTGCACATCTAGCAAATCACCAGCAGAGGGTGTGTGGTTTGAATCTTATTTTACATGAATTGTGTGTGTGGCGCTCAAAGGTAACAGAGAGCCCTCTTTACATCACCTACTTGTCAATCAATCAATCAAATTTATTTATAAAGCCTTTTTCACATCAGCAGGTGTCACAAAGGGTTTTTTATTAAACACCCAGACTGAAACCCCATTGAGCAAGCAACAACAGTGTTGATGCGCAGTGGCTAGGAAAAACACCCTAAAAGTGGCCAAAACCTAGAGAGGAACCAGGCTCTGAGGAGTGGCCAGTCCTCTTATGGCAGTACCGGGTGAAAATTTTAAGAGCGCAAACAGTAATAATTAATAAATGCACCAGGGCTGTGTCAATAATCTATGAAACCTAATCCAGGTCAAAAGCATGACCAAATGGACAAAGACAGGGACAACCCCATCCTTGTCAGCTGAAATCGGAGCAGGAGACAAGGAATATATAGAGAGCGCATTCCATAGGTTAACAAGTGTTTACAATAGAGGAGAACTGACCTTACTAATGGAGTTCATTGTTTCAAACAATATGTCTAATACAAAAGTGATTAATAGGCCTACATGTACTTGTCCTATTCAGACTCTTAAGTTGGAGGTTTTATAATACATAATAGCTTACATTTGGCTCCGGGACTCAGATGATGTATTCTCTCTGTTGAGATCTCCTGAATGTGTTTAGTTTTAAGCTGCAGCTCCTATATAACAGGTGGAGTAATATTCAACAGTTCCACCTCTGTCCACTTCCACCTTATAGAAAGGGAACACATCCCCGGTCACACATCAGAGTGTCTGACTGGATAGAGATTGGACAGCAAGTATTTTTTCAGGTTGTTTAACAATGTTTATATAAAATCCCCACTACATTGCCAGGTACCTCTTTTCCTCAGCTTACAGAGCAAGTAGCTGATGTTGGAATGTGAGTGTGAGTGTATAAGGGATCAGGGACATTCTCTGATACTCCAGGGAAACGATGTGACATGAGCATTGCCTGGGGCTCCAACACACACACACGCACACACACAAATACGCACACACATGCACACAGCAACACACACTGTGCACGCCCTCATAACACAGAGGTGCAAGCACACATCAACACATACTACACACTCTCTGATAACACATGCACACTGCAACACATACTACACACTCTCTGATAACACATTCACACTGCAACACATACTGTACACTCTTTCATAACACACAAATGCACACAGCACACACACACACTTACACACACACACACACACACACACACACACACACACACACACACACACACACACACACACGCACATACACACACACACACACACACACAGCTATTATCAATCTCATAGTGTGGAAGGACAAATCACTGTCTCTGCTGACCCTAAAACACCTGCCAAAAGTACATACGCACATAGCTGCACTTTGTGGCAAGAGCTGAGCTCTGTCTAACCTCGCTATACCTGCCAAAAAAGAGACAACGTTTCTACTGTGTGCGTGTGTGTGTGTGTGTGTGAGAGAGAGAGAGAGAGAATGTGTGTGTGTGTGTGTGTTTGTGTGCGTTTGAGTGTTGTGCGTGCGCGTGTGTCAGTCTACATTGCCCAAAATGTCATACATTTCATGTGTGCTGCTGTAAGACCAAAAGGAGGCCTGTGTGTGGCTGTGTGTGTGTGTGTGTGTGTGTGTGTGTCTGTGTGTGTCTGTGTGTGTGTGTGTTTGGGTGCACCACACCTGCTCATGCCTGCCAAAACATCTACTGTGGGTGTGTGTGTACGTCAAGATATGGCTCCCCAGGGGACCCCATTGGGCCTGAAAGATGGACAGGCCAAACACAGATCACTGAGCATCTCCTCCCTAACACAGCTGCTATCTGGAGACTACACCTTCAGTGAGTCAGCGAACACTGTCTCAAAACACCCTGTAGAATGAAAAAGTATAGGCAAAGAGGAGCAAAGCGACAGATGGGATGATGTGGCTTGACGCTTTCCTTGCCCAGTTTTAATATTACAATAACTAATGTTTCATTTTGGCAGTAATTCTAAATGCTCACATGTTCTACCTACTGCTACATTAGTGAGAACTGACTTGCTCTTAAACTGTTGAGTGATTCCAGCTTTTTGAACTTGACTTAATGCTCTTAACCCAAAGGACCAACAGAGAACCCTTTTATTTATGTTGTCTTATTTCTGGGATCCTGGTGTAGTCAGCCCAGTGACACAGTTCCTCCCACGAAACAAAGGCATTGATTTCCTTCTTCACTAGAGTCAGCAGTGCGTCAACTCCAAGGATAACGTCTGTCAGTTATGATTCCCTCAGCGGAGCTTTAGAAAAGCTCACTTCTGTCTGTGTGTCCGCCAAGACTCTTCCCTTAGTGAATTTATGTTTTGTTTTAAGCTAATATATGGATTTATACAATTGATATACACACACACATATATATATATATATATATATATATATGGGTGGGGTGCCTCTATGCATCGTCATGTGCCTCGGGGCCACAGTCAGGGCCTGACAGCAGAGGGGCCACTAGGCATCTTGTTGTGCCTTGGGGCCACAGCCAGGGCCTGACAGCAGAGGGGCCACTACGCATCTCGATGTGCCTTAGGGTCACAGTCAGGGCCTGACAGCAGAGGGGCCACTAGGCATCTTGATGTGCCTTTGGGCCACAGCCAGGGCCTGACAGCAGAGGGGCCACTAGGCATCTAGTTGTGCCTTAGGGCCACAGCCAGGGCCTGACAGCGGAGGGGCCACTAGGCATCTTGATGTGCCTTTGGGCCAGAGCCAGGGCCTGACAGCAGAGGGGCCACTACGCATCTCAATGTGCCTTAGGACCACAGTCAGGGCCTGCCAGCAGAGGGGCCACTAGGCATCTTGATGTGCCTTGGGGCCACAGTCAGGGCCTGACAGTAGAGGGGCCACTAGGCATCTTGATGTGCCTTTCGGCCACAGCCAGGGCCTGACAGCAGAGGGGCCACTAGGCATCTAGTTGTGCCTTAGGGCCACAGCCAGGGCCTGACAGCAGAGGGGCCACTACGCATCTCGATGTGCCTTAGGGTCACAGTCAGGGCCTGACAGCAGAGGGGCCACTAGGCATCTTGATGTGCCTTTGGGCCACAGCCAGGGCCTGACAGCAGAGGGGCCACTAGGCATCTAGTTGTGCCTTAGGGCCACAGCCAGGGCCTGACAGCAGAGGGGCCACTAGGCATCTTGATGTGCCTTTGGGCCACAGCCAGGGCCTGACAGCAGAGGGGCCACTACGCATCTCAATGTGCCTTAGGGCCACAGTCAGGGCCTGCCAGCAGAGGGGCCACTAGGCATCTTGATGTGCCTTGGGGCCACAGTCAGGGCCTGACAGCAGAGGGGCCACTAGGCATCTTGATGTGCCTTAGGGCCACAGTCAGGGCCTGACAGCAGAGGGGCCACTAGGCATCTTGATGTGCCTTAGGGCCACAGTCAGGGCCTGCCAGCAGAGGGGCCACTAGGCGTCTCTGCGCTGCTGTTTTGGTGCTCTCCAATTAGAGGCAGTTGCACTGCATTGCCTCTAATTGAGGTGCCTACTTAGGTTCCAGTTCTCCCACACTCGGTGTGGTTCATTGTTCGCGTTAGTGTTTTGGTTGGTTTCTTACGTTGCTTGAAGAAATAAAGGAATGTCCTACTTCGGCTCTGCCCCACGTGTCCTGTCTACCTGCCACCGTGACAGAATGAACCACCATCCAATGACACAACAATCTGGACCATGGAGGAACTCCTCAGTGGTAAGGAGCTGGTCTCTGAGGAGGAGTACCACCGTGGTCTATCCCCATCTGGGGTCCAGGGCTGCGGCTCCTCTCCTGCGATCCAACGGGCAGGCCCAGGAAGGAGCCCAAAAGTTTTTTGGGGGAGGGCTGGGGGCTTCTGTAGGGGCAGGGAGGAGTGTTCCTGCCGCCACACGTGTGGGGGTTCGGGGAAGAGCCAGTGCAGCCATGGGAGGGAAGCCACATTCATTTGTAACCCAAACGGACCATGCATCCCATGGTATATTCTCACAAAGCTAGTGAAAGTCACCGGTCAAACCACTCAACACCATCTTGCAGCCTAGACCCAGAGCTTTCATATTCTGACAAAATAATGTATTTCTATCTCCTGGTTGGTTTTAAGCCTTCCCTGCTTTCTTTATCCTGTTGGGTTGTAAATCCTTTCTTATCACTTCAAAACATTATCAGTTGCAGTTGTGGTTGGAGATATGTGCAGCTGCTTTACTACTGTAAATCTCAGTAAATGATGGTGTTCCTGAAATGGCCCAGATGCCAGGACCACAAACATACATTTTATCTTGACACTGTCACCCTAGAACACGCAGAAGTATTTCACATACCAAATTGTAAAATATTTCACTCAATGTGCAGAACCCCAATTTGGATAATCCTCTATACATGTTGTGTCAGGCCTGCACCGTCATACATAAAAAATAGTCCAATTTTTACATAAAACTTCAGTAGCGTCAATGGACAGGAATTTTTTGGTGAGACCACAAATGTTCAATTATATTTTCGTCAGGACATCTGACTGGGCCATTCAAGGACATTCACATTTTTCTATAGCCACTAAACTGTAGCCTTGGCTGTGTGCTTCACGTCATTCTTTCAGTAGGCTACTGTGGCAATTTGATCATCTTAAAATTCCAGAGCGACCTACAATCAAAAACTTGGTAATAGCTTTTGAATAAGCAGTTCTATGATATGGTCTACTGCAACTAACTCTGTGGATATCTACCTCCCTCAAACACCCAAATGAAAAGATACATCATAGCCATTGAAGATGATTTCTAGAAATGGACAGTTGTGCTTCCGATGTGTCTTAAACACCCAAATGGACAACCATTTAAAATTAATGACTATTTTGTAAATTAACCTTAGTTGAACTGGGATGGTTTGCTATGTGGTGATGGCATACTGAAGTTCTTCCAGTCATTGTGATGCTTGAAATAGATCATAATAAACAAAATGACATTTGTCCGCAAATATGTATCAAGTCTGGCTGACACTTTGAGGTGAAAAAGACAAGCCCCTAATCAGCAGAAAGCTAACTATAATTATTGCTCTTTGGGTGATTTGTTTGCGGTTTGAACTGCTTTAAATGCATCATTAAATGTTCAGTGTAACGTGTTTGTATTTAGATGTTGTCTTAATATGGAAGATTTGTATTGGACTACTAGTATTAATGCAAGCAAACATGTTTTTTCTTCAAAATAGTTAGAGGTAGATAGAGGTACTTATCATGTCTCTATTAAACCCTGTTTACAGTGCTTTGCATTCCTCTAGAACAATTCAGAATCATTTGGTTAAGCCCTGGTGTGCAGCATCATTTGAAATCCTCATGGTGCATGAATATGCAAAAACACATATTCTGTATAAGAAATCAACTCTATAATTGCTTAGATTTTACTTAAAGGTAATTTGACCATGATAATATGAACACAAAACTTGACTCATTCCAATAATTTTTTCACTAGGCGTGACAAATGTCACCTGAAATGTTTAATGCCTGTTTTAAAGAAAACAGAACCATTGATTTTATTTTCTTTTGACACATAAATAATTTCAAGAATCTATTTGTAACTTTCCCTCGATTCTGACCAGTCAACCAGTCCCTGCCACTGTAAAAAAACAAACAAAGCATTATGCTTCCACCAACTTGCTTCACCGCTGAGGCATCGCTAGGATCACAATTAATTCGGGGCTTAGTCCACTCACCCACCCCACCCGGGACAGAAAGTACAAGCTTTCAAATGTACAAAGGGAAAATGTACACGCTAGCGGCCTAGACGTCTACATTGTCAAAATGCGCAATCACAATTATGGATGAATAGATCAGGGGCTATTTTTTCATTATTATTTTTTGGGGTCAATTTGAGATCCGGGGCTATTCATAAAAGATCTCAGGCCTAACGATGCCACTGCTTCAGCGTAAGGATGGTATTGACCAGGTGGCGAGTGGTGTTGTCAGGTCCTGGCTAGGGTGCCTCTAGGAATCTCTATGTGTCTGGGGTCCACAGCAAGGCCTGACCATGGGGATGCCTCTAGGCATCTCTGCGCATCTGTTTTCTGTTTTCCCCAATCAGAGGCAGCTGCACTTTGTTGTCTGTGATTGGGGACCCTATTTCAGTTGCTCTTGTGTTGCTTTAGTTTGTGGTTCATTGTTTGTCCCAGTTGTTGCTTGCAGTGCACCTTTTGTTGTTTTCTGTTTGTTTTGAGAAGAAGAACATTAAAAGGATATTTACATTTGAATCTTTGCCTGTGTCCTGCCTCCACAACCATGACAGGTGCCTTGTTTACATTGGCATCAAGCCAGTGTGTTCATTAATGGTTTCATCAGCCCAGTGACATCGATGTGCCTTTCGGCAAATTCTAAGCGGGCTGTTTTTCAGAGGATTGGCTTTCTTCTGGCAACTAATTAAAAACACCTGAATTGCAGAGACTTGCAGATATGTTTTTAGAAAGTCCTTCCATCTCCACAAAGGAACTCTAGTGCTCTGTCAGAGTGACAGTTGGGTTTTTGTTCACCTCTATGACCAAGGCCCTTCCCCACCAAACAGCCAGTTGTAGGAATGTTGGTGGTTCTAAATGACTTTCATTTAAGGTTGATGGAGGCCAATGTGTTCTTGGGAACCTTGCCCAGAGCTGTGCATCTACCATTGGCATGGATAGTAGAGATGTTGGGACTGCTGCAATCCCCCTGAGGGATCCTCAGCACCCCCTGACAAGATTCCAGTAATCCGTTTGGTGGTCGGCGAGACACATGTCATTATACCGATGAACAATTGACTTGAAATCAGTTCAATTCCATCACACAATCAAACAATATCAGCACCCAAACATTGTCTCCCCAAAACATATTTCCATTGTCTTACCAGATTATATCCAAGCGACTGAATGCATGTATCTCCAATTGCCATCTCAAGGATGATCAATGGAAACAGGTTTCTCCTGAGATCAATTTTGAGTTTCATAGCAACGGTTCAGGCTACGTATAAAAATGTGGTTGTTCTGTTTTTCACTTTTCAATGAATTTTCTAAAAATACTAAATAAATGTTTATACTTTGTAATAGGGGGGTTTGATGTAGATTGCCAAGGATACAAATTGGTTGAATCAATTTTAGAATGAGGCTGTAACAATACATGGAAAAACGGAAGAGGTCTGAATACTTTACAAATTCACTATATGCCTGGTTGGAAAAAGATACAGGATATGCCTACCAAGATATCAGAATACAGGCTAAATGATAGGGTATATTGGATTTGCTGGTTTACTTATTACTTATTACCTAAACAGATTTGAGAGAAGACTGATTTGAGAGAAAAAAAGACTGCAGGTTTAAGCTAGATGTAAACCAATTAAAAAATATATGTGTTTCCATATTTGAATGGTTATACCGTGTAAACAAACGTATTTAACTTATTTTTAGGCTGTAGCCTAATGATTGGGGGTTTACTTCCCTCCCTGGAGGCAAGCCGCTGCACATCCAACTCATCCCCTTATATCCAGTACGCGCGACTAGAGTGCAATGAGAGTTCATCACCGTCGACAGGGATTACGCTACCGACGAACGTCAAACCCGTGGAAGGTGAATAATGGGCGTGGAAATATTGTGTCAATTTCTTTTTTTGTGACATTTATCGCCTTTACTGCGGTCGCAGGCTCTTGATTATTTTATGATTTTGAGGGAGTAGTACGCCTCAGTGTTTCTAGTGTGTTGTTGAGCTGCGTGCTACAGGACTTCAGCTCATACGCTCATCATTACGCACCAGAGGAACTCCTCAGAAACACAACAGGTAAATTCTGAAGTATGGTGGATATTTAAAAATAATTGCACATTCGTTACATTGAGAATTGTGTTTTTTACTAAATTGATGTTATAGAATGTTCTTTTTGTCTCTCATTTACGCAATGTTTCGTGGTTTTCAAAGCCAAAAAAGCTCTGCGTAATTACTTAATATGACAATTGGCACATGGTAGAACACGTCGTTTTTTACCAGAGAAGTTGACTAAGAACATTTTCTATTACAGAAACAACCAAAACGAAGCAAGGTAATCTCCTTTTACTAAGGGAAGTTAGGACAACTTTTTACCACTTACTATTTCCATTATAGGCACCCTCAGTACAGTGTATATAACAACAATTAATGTATATTGTCAGTTCTTATACTGATTTACTGATGTTTTATTGGAAAACTAGTGTTATAGGACGCAGTTTTTTGAGAAGTTCAGTGTTCAGATGGGAGAGATTATCATGAGCAAGGAGTTGATAAATGGATAAGCCTAATGCAGTATGCATATTTCTCTCTTCTCTTCATGATATACAGTGTTGTCTTAATCTTTAGGAAAACATGTCTCCCCTGGTATGTGAGGAAAGACAGAGACAGAATAAGTTAAATTAGTTTGGTATAAGGGCACTCTGACAATATTCTGACAGATGTAAACTGTCCTCTATTTAGCATTTTTTCTCACTTCTTTCCTAATGGTCTGGGTTCTAACCCGTCTGTGTCTGTGTGTGTGTGTGTGTGTGTGTGTGTGTGTGTGTG